>OVBJ01001807.1:0-25330 GCA_900406535.1 Noccaea bulbosa
CAGAGGATTCGTAGGGTTCGAATCTCTCCTTAATCACGGAGAAGCTTTCAACTGTCACTAGTTTGCTCGATGGTCGCTCTTCTCTCAACACTCTTGCCATCACTCCTGTCAACGAAACTTTCTAGGAAAATCTACACACATAAAAAGGGTTTCAGCTTTCACCAAGAATAATCTTGGTAATCCTACAAGCATATACATACCAAGATTTGCCCTGAGGCTGTAAAGATGTGTTACACATTTATATAGACAGACACGTTACAAAAGTAAAGTACTGAGAATTATTTAAAGTATAGTTTTATGAGTAAAGTTCGTAGAAAAAGAAAAGAATTATTTTTTTATTCATAACAAGAAAAGAATAGTTTAATACACATTCGCTATCATTATTTTTGCTTGTTTGAATATTTAAAGTATCAGATTCGATAATACTACAATAACGCAAAGCATTGTGCTCAAACCGAAATATTTGAAGATGATGATTAAGACAATGGCAATAAGTAATTTTGCCATAGTAGGTCAAATTAGTTGAGAGAAAAACGGATTTACCCGTGGGACCTAAATATAATAAGATATACTGTCAACTTATCGACATATCTCCAAATCTATATATTTGTAGTTCTAAATTACTATCAACTTACTGAGATAATGTATCTCTGAACTTGCGCCTCTCCTTTTTGGAGATCGACTCTAAACGGTCAACAGCTTTAAAGGCGTCACTAGCTATTTGTCTTGTTCGCTTGTTTTTATTAGCCAAAGAACTCCAGATTGTTTTCAAAATGATCTTAGAAACCTTTTTGAAGACTTTTTGAAAAGATTTCCAGGTTTTATCTCTGCTTAACCTATCCGCTTTTACTCGTTGGCAAAGAATCTTCAGTCTTCTTATGTAATCGGATTCTTAGTTATTATAAAGAGAAGTTGTTCAAAAAACAAGTTATATTTTTACGTAGACATCCAATTTATCAAATGAATTTCTGCATAACGTTATATTTTTGGTTCCCTTTTTCCTTATAAATTTGTTTGTGATATACAATACAATAGTTGCGCACTTAAACATAAAGCAGAAACTCATCTGTAAATTCTTTTGGACCCATTTTCACCATTAAGCCCCCATTTATATTATAAAAAATGAAACTATATTTAAACCAAATTAGAAACTCATCCATGCAATTAAAACACTCCATGGGAAGTTGGCTGAGTTTCCCCAACATCTATCGAAATTTTTAAAACCAGGAGAGTTTTATTTTATTGAATAACAAAACAGAACAAAAAAACTTGAAGAACAGAAATAACGATTACAACACAAGCATCAACAACTTCGTCTTATTACTACTAACTCATCAAACGTCTCTTTCTTTATAACTGCGTTTGATCGATGACAAAGAAGTAGATATCTTTAGGCGGAAACGATGTTGGTCACAGAGACCTTAACCATCTCAGCTTCAAATATAATGGCATCATTCACCAAATACCCTTTTGACGCATCGTTTAAATCTGTAAACAATATGATATTGTTCACTCCCACACCATAACCGCTTATGATCGGGTACCAAGCTGCAGCTGCAAAGGAAAAAAAAAAAANAAAAAAAAAAAAGACAATTTATATCAATTGATGGATATTCATTTTAGTTAGTTTTTATTGGTGGATATTCCCGCATTGCTATACATTGTACGCATTGTGTATATATATCCACCGGTAATTTTCTTACAATATATTTGTCTATGGTTGGAATTTCGTTGGTTCTTTAACCGCAGATTAACCGCTCCCCAAGTGTTTGTAGCGACCGCATTTGGCTTAAAGCCTTGAGCATATAGGAAGAGTGGAAGTGCATGTGGTCTTCCTCCTCCATTCCCTTTCGGGTTAAATCCTAGTCTCCTGATTATACATTAACCAAAAAAAAATTATTAATCACGTAAAAGTTGCAACCTTTGAGATTTATTTGGACATTGGTCTACAAGATCCGGTTACCAAAAATATGTAAATATATAATATGATGAGAAAAGTACCAACCAGTATCGGTCTCCAACAAGAAAATCGTCAGAGTAGTAGAACTTATCTTCCAAGGTGGAGAAGCGAAGCAACTTCCATGTGAAAACATTGTCGGGAGGGTTTGATATGAATGTGACCTTTTCTTGTTTATCCACCGGTTTAACGATTAAGATCTCAGCACCGAACGAACCAGTGTCCTGCTCAGTGTACCCTTCGTTCGTGTTGTAGAATGTTGAAAGAGGAATCAACTGTCCAAATCCCCACTCTTTTTTGGCATCACTGAATCGCTTCACTGTTCCATCTACAATCCACAACAATGAAAAATATCCAAATCATAATCTAATCGGGTTTATGGAAAAGTCAAAACAAATTAGACTATGATATTTAAAGTCTTGCAAAAATTATAAAAGTAACAGTGGGTTGAGTTAACCTGGCCAATCTATCTATAAAAGTATAGTGGATCTAGTAAAAATCCATATACATTTTAAAGTAACATTGGCTTGAATTTATCTGGCCAATCTATCTATAAAAGTATAATGGATCTAGTAAAAATCAATATACATGTTAAAGTACCTGTTACAGTCAAGTACTTGTGTTGCTTCTGATTGTGGACAAATAGTTTAAGATCAACATTGACTTCCCAACCCTTGGGAAGAGATTGTGTATCTTCGATCCTCACGTAAAGTGATATATGACCATTTCCACCGTCCTTATCATTACCGTTCACGTACAAGACCAATCTCCTGTTTTTATTTTCATCAATTTAAACTCGATACAAAGAGTGAATAAATAAGTATTTTAAAAAAATTAGAAAGAGTGTAAGATCTTTTACCATTTGTAACCAGCAGCCTCAAAAACAGAGGATTCATAGGGTTCATGTCTGTCCTTAATCACAGAGAAGCTTGTTATTGTCACTATCTTACTCGATGGTCGCTCTTCTCTCAAAATACTTGTCACTCCTGTCAGCAAAATTTTCCAGGAAAATCAAGAAATAGGTATCAGTCATTTTTTTTTTGTTATAGGATTTATTATCAGTCATTTTCACCCAAAAAATCCAAAGAAAAATGAAATCAGACAACAAGAGTACCAAGATTCTCCTTGAGACTGTAAGATCTGTTGTACTCTGTTCCTCTTCCCTCTGTGACCTGGATGTTTTTCATTTTTACAAAACTACTTTTCTAAAAACCAAATCGATCGAAAAAGTGGTTTAGAAAAAGAAAGAAAGAAAACAAAACCTGTTGAATGAAGAGCTCAGCTGAAGAGCAAGTGATGAAGAGAAAAGCGAGAGATATCAAACACAAACACCATGTTTGATTAGCCATTTTTGAGATGTCGCATTTTGTTTTGTGAAGACCTTACATTTATATAGACAGACACATAAGGTTACTTATTATTCACTTTAATTACAAGTATAAATTATTGAACGTCGGTTCGTCTATTTTACTCATTTATTATCGTTATTGCTCATTCAGGATCATATTCGATTAGATCATTGCTATTTTCACTGATGAGTCGATGATCTCAGTGAAGTAGTCGGTGGAAAATGTTCAAATATATATTTTTAAACAAAACGTTTCACACGCATGATTACTTAATTTTTTTTTTTTTTTTTTGCACTGCTGCAATAAAGGACTCAGTCTCATAGGTAACTATCACTATCATTAATGAATTTATTTATCATATTCATATTTATTAATTTAAATTACAACCACCACGTAATCAAAATTTATATAGACATAAGTACGACGCCCACGTTCAATCCACTTGCTTTTTTTGGTCCACCGGGGAAAGGCAAAGGAGAGACGGTCCCTTAGAATTGTTTTAAGAGTGATGTGGTGATTGTTGATGTAACTCTAGGTTTGGGTCAAGGAAGCAATTGTGCGCTTTGTACAGGATCAACCAATGGAGAAAAGCTTTGAATGAAGTTTAAAAATCTTGTTCATGGAATAGCTTAACTTAACATTTATAGGCTACCAATTGAGACGCATATGTCCTCTATGTATACACCATTTTTAGCTGTAATTTTAATAACATTTTCATAGATGATCGACCCCCTATTCCCAACAACAACTTTCCAACTCAGTCACCAAAGAAGATTGCAAATCATCCAACGGTTCTCATCCAAACTAAAACTAGTATAGAAAGAAATAAAAAGAAGCGAATTGTGAAGAGAGACATGATTGTCTATTGTGTGAATTTTTTATTTCCCTTTATTTTTCAAGAAGAGTTCATTTCTTGTAGCACCACCCCAAACAAAACTCTTATGAGCACATAATTTATATTCAAAACGGATGAATTCGTATAGTTTTTTTTGACACTTATCTATGTTTTCGGATAGGTTAATTGACTTCATCCATAGCCATGTTTCACCAACATCTATCGATTTTTTTTAAAAGCCAGGAGAGTTTTATTTCACTGATTGATAACAAAACAGAAAAACACTTAATTAAAGAACATAAATAACGATTACAACACAAGCATCAACAACTTCGTCTTATCACTACTAACTCATCAAACGTCTCTTTAATTCATAACTGCGTTTGATCGATGACAAAGAAGTAGAGATCTTTAGGCGGAAACGATGTTGGTCACAGAGACCTTAACCATCTCAGCTTCAAATATAATGGCATCATTCACCAAATACCCTTTCGACGCGTCGTTTAAATCTTTAAGCATTATGATATTGTTCACTCCCACACCATAACCGCTTCGAATCGGGTACCAAGCTGCAGCTGCAAAGGGAAAAAAAAAAAGGACAATTTATATCAATTGGTGTGATATTATTTTTAGTTTGCTATACATTGTACGCATTGTACATAAATATCCACCGGTAGTTTTCTTACAATATATTTGTCTGTGGTTGGTGCTTCGTTGGTTCTTTAACCGCAGATTAACCGCTCCCCAAGTATTTGTAGCGACCGCATTTGGCTTAAATCCTTGAGCAAATAGGAAGATTGGAAGTGCATGTGGTCTTCCTTCTCCATCCCCCTTTGGATTAAATCCTAATCTCCTGAAAATACATTAACCAAAAAATCGTTATTACACTTAGCCACTGCGGAGATCACATAATAGTTGCAACCGTTGAGATTAATTAGGACTTTGGTCTAAAAGATCTTATGCAAATATATCACGTGATGAGAAATGAAGTACTAACCAATATCGGTCTCCAACAAGAAATTCGTCAGAGTAGTAAAACCTATCTTCCAAGGTGGAGAAACGAAGCACCTTCCACGTGAAAACATTGTCTGGAGGGTTTGATATGAATGTGACTTTCTCTTGTTTCTCGGCCGGTTTAACGATGAGGATCTCAGCACCAAAAGAACCAGTGTCCTGCTCAATGTACCCTTCGTTCTTGTTGTAGAATGTTGAGAGAGGAATCAACTGACCAAATCCCCACTCTTTTTTCGCTTCACTGAATCGCTTCACTGTTCCATCTACAATCCACAAAGTATGCAAAAAATATCCAATTGACAATCAACTCACGGGCTGGTTTTTTGGAAATTCAGGCTATATGTGGTTTTGGTCAAACAAGTAAGACAGTATAATAAAGCTTAAAAAAAATCGATATACAATTTGAACTGTACCTGTAACAGCCAAGTACTTTTGTTGCTTCGGATTATGGACAAAGAGTTTAAGATCAACATTGACTTCCCAACCCTTGGGAAGGGATTCTGTATCTTCGATCCTCACGTAGAGTGATATATGATTATTTCCTCCATCGGGTTTATTACCAGTCACGTACAAAATCAACCTCCTGATTAATTTGGTTCATACATAAACAATCCCATTATAGAAATAAATAAAAAATAANNNAAATAAATAAAAAATAATGAGAAAAGACAAACCATTTGTAACCAGCAGCCTCAAAAACAGAGGATTCGTAGGGTTCGAATCTCTCCTTAATCACGGAGAAGCTTTCAATTGTCACTAGTTTGCTCGATGGTCGCTCTTCTCTCAACACTCTTGTCACTCCTACCAACAAAAGTTTCCAGGAAAATCAAGAAATGGGTTTCAGTCTTCCAAAAGAAAAACCGATAACAAGAGTACCAAGATTCGCCTGGAGACTGTTAGATCTGTTGTACTCTGTTCCTTTGCCCTCTGTGACCTGGATTGGTTTTTCATTGTTAAAAAAAAAAAAAAAAAAAAAAAAANCAATCGATCAAAAAATTGCTTTTGGAAAAGGAAAAAAAAGACCTGTTGAATGAGGAACTCAGTCGAAGAGCAAGTGATGAAGAGAACAGCGAGAGACATGAAACACAAACTCCATTTTTGACTAGCCATTTTTGAGATGTGGCCTTTTGTTTCGGGACCAAGGCCTTACATTTATAGAGAGACATGAGCAAATCCAGCGGCGTCTCCGTGACCCGTTTTTAAATGGGTTTGTAGATTACAAATATTTAAAATTAATGTTTTAATGTGAAATTATGCATGAGACGTCGTCTCCTAAACAAAGGGATTTCGCAACCGTATCTGAGACGCACACGTGTCGGCCTGATTGATTAAAAAAAAAAAAAAAAAGGGAAAAAGGCAAAATTGAGCCACGATTTTCTCGACGATTCCGTCGGTGAAACCACGATGAATCCGATCACGAGCACCGCTGAATCCGTCTCGCGTCGTTCTGCTTCTTCATGCCATCTGAGGTCGATGCCGTGATGGAGAACGCCGGATTCTTCAAGCTATTCGATCGGCGAGATTAGGTCTGATAAAACCCTCCTAAATTTTGGTTTCCTCTATTGACATGGAGCTTATTTGATTGGTTCTGCAGGCTACATGGATTTGCAGCATCGTCATCATCATCAGTAATAATGAAAGTTTCCGAGTCTTGTTCCTCGCAAAAGTGGGCTTCAAGTGTATGTAAGTTGGGTTATGGATCTGACTGGTCCAGAGGTGCATCAGCTTCGGCTTGTGCTGAGTCATGTATGAATCTGATGCCCCTGTTGTTGTTTCTTGTCTTATTAAATACTCCCTCTATTCTTTAATAGTTGATGTTAAGGAAAAATGCATCTGGACATTATTTAGATGTATCTGGACTCAAAACACATCCAGATATATCTAAATACATTCAAACACATTTTTCCTTAAACATCAACTATTAAGCAACAGAGGGAGTACAATCATCACGTCATTGTGTATTGAGCTTTTATTTGTTTTTATCTTTGGTTTTATGTTTGTTTGGTGAATAAGTGGTACTGGTGGAGATGTTCTAAGATTACATATTCACTGTAGTTACAAGTATCAAATACTGAACATGTGGAAAAAACAATACATATTTTAATTTACCCAACCATTATCACTATTATTATTCCCTCCGTCTAAAATTTTAAACGTTATTCGAGATTTATCAATATTCTTTGAGTTCTATAATTGAAAAAATCAAATAATATTATGTACTCCCTCTGTTTCAGAATATAAGATGTTATAGAAATTTTTCTTGTTCTAAAATATAAGATGTTTTAGAATTTTTAAGGTACTTTTTACAAACTTCAAGAACCATTAATTAAAAATAATTGAATTCTTGAAACTCTACTGATTAATATTTATTAAAACGTAGTTTGACTAAAAAATTAATCATTTATTGTTTAACAATAAATAATTCTTAATTTGTGTGAAGAGTCTAAAAAATCTTATATTCTGGAACGGAGTAAGTATTAATTATGAGCAAAACAAAAAAAATTAATACTCCTTTCTTAATATGTGTGAAGACTGAAGAAAGCTTAAATGTAGGGAGTATTATTATTTGAATGTGTAAAGTCAGATTCGATTAGATTAGATTATTAATACTTTCACTGATGAGTCAAGGAATATTTTCACAGATGAGTCAACGAATTTTGGTACTTTTAGATTATTATCTTAACGAAGTAGTAGCTGGAAACTTTATCAAAAAAAAAGAAGTAGTAGCTGGAAAAATGTTCAAAATATACTCTTCCTAAGCAAAACGTTTCACACGTAAATATATCAATTAATTGTACTGTTGCAATAATCAACTAAGAGCATCTCCATCCATAAAACTTTTTTAAAGTTTCTATAAAACAAAAAATATTAATTTTTAAATCACAGAAAATATAAACCAATTATAACATGACACATATGATAAAAGGTTTATAAGAAAAACTCTAACTAAGAAACTTTTGAAAAAAAATTAATTTCTCTCTCTTACTTTTAGTTATTTTATTAATTTTTTTTTGTTAAAAGTTAATATTAAAACCACCGATGGTGGTGGTCTAAGACCATCATTATCGATGTTTCTTAGCCCAAGTTTTTAACACTGTTTGGTATTTAATTAAATGAAAAAGAAATTAAAATAACAGAAACGTTTCTTATATAAGGGTTATTAAGAAATTTTTTTAACGTTGGAGAACGTATTATTAGAGAGAAATTCACCAGAGAAACTGTTTAAATTAAATTTATTAATATAATAATAAATAAGATAAAATTTAAGTATCTACCATTAATCTTGCTCTAGAAGTGTCAAAGGTACTATCACTAGTCTATCTCTATCATTAATGAATTCATCATATTAATTTAAACTACTACCAACACGTAATCATTCATTTATATAGACACGTCATCATCCACGTTCAATCGACAGGCTTTTTTTGGGTCCACCGAGGAAAGGCAAAAGAGGGACTGTCCCCAATCATTCAAAAGTTGAAAGCATACATCGAGTAGCTTCCACTAAGTGGAGTTACTACTATTGATGCAACTCCAAGTTCGGGTCAGGGAAACGAACATGCCCGGTGAACCGGATCAACCAATGAAGAAAAGCCATGCATGAAGTTTAAAAAAAATTGTTCGTAGAGTAGCTGATCGAGGATAACAAGAGAAACACCGTTAGAGGTTTCACCTTTGCCAATTCCAGCCTCAACAACTGAGAAGGGGATAGTTTGTACAGCACAATCTACCCCTGATGCAAATGCTGCTACAGAAAAAATTATTGAGTCTCCTAATTCAGGAGCTGCTCGGCCCTTATCAGCTACAACAGACATTATTGCTCAAGAACACTCTACTATCCACCTGGAAAGCGAGAGAGCGATTGAGCCTGACAGTTTGCATCATTGGCTTTACTAGAAGATGAAGCAGACTCGTCGGAATCAGACAACGAGCTGGATGAGACGGAGCATTTAACACCTACTGGGAAAAGAATCCTTCGTGACAGACCAGTTAAACCGTCAATAAAGGCTAAAGAAATGCATTGGCAACTTACTGCTCGCGGACGGGGAAACCGTAGACGTGGAAGTCGAAGCTAAATCTTCTTGTCTCTATCTGTATATCGAAGCCGAAGATTCATATTTTGTAGTTCATTACTTGGACTCTAGACTTTGCTTCAGTCATGGCATAATAATAATATCAATTAAAAAAAAAAAAAAAAAAAAAAAAAAAAAAAAAACNACACCGTTATTACTGAATAATACTACACTACTCTTACCTCTAATAACCATACATGGAGCCGAACATACTAAATCATTCAAAGGTTGAGATCATTAAACCATACACCAAAATCAACTCTCATATATACGCACTGGACAAATGTCATAATTGTATTTGTACTCCAAGCTTCGGAGGTCCCAACTATCATTACTCGACCATCATCGCTCAGCACATCATTCACGCGATCAAGACTAAATTAGTTTTGGCAACAACTTCATCATTTTCACCGTTCGTTACCGTTATCATGTTTTTTTTATCTTTTCTTTTTCTTTTGAGAATGGTTATTAGTTAATTGTTTTGAGATTTATTCTATAGTTTAGAATTTCTCAAGGTTTTTTGGTTTTTCCTATTGTGGGAGAGTTTGATTATATGATTTTAGAGAGTTCTAGTTGGAACGTTTAAGTTTTTAGGTCATTCTTAATCCAATTTATGGGCTGTATGAGACAAAGATATGATTATTTGTAGAATTACAAGAATTTGCTTCTACGGATATTGTTATTCCCTTTTTCAAGACCCAAGACGAGCTGAAGTTTCATTCTTATTTTTCCAATTGAAGTTATTTACCGGAGGAGTTTACTGACTTGTTTGTCCAACCTCGACATGATTGTTCATTACATACGTGTTCTGTTTGATGATTTCGCATACCACGTTTGTCGTACGGGGGAGTATTGGAGATATTTTGGATAGTAAGTTGTGTAACTTGCGAACCAAGTATTGTGGGCTATCGAAACCCGTTTATAAAGTGAAGCCCGTGAAACCTAAGTCAAAAAATATTCTAGAAATCCTATTGTGATAAGGATTAGTAAGATTTAAATTATTAGGTGTTATCAATATGTCAATGTTAAACCCTATATATAGGCTTTATGCTTTTGTATCCATAACACAAACTCAATAATATATCCTTTCTATTATATCTACTAGAAATTTGACCCGTGCGATGCGCGGAATTAAAACTATTCAAATTTTTAAATTTTATTAATTTAATTTAACTATAAGTATTTCTATTTAATTTTAAAAATCCTATTATTATATTAATGATTTTAACTATCAGTTTTTACTGCATTTTTACATGATTCTAAATTTTATAAGTATACTTTGAATATTACTATTTTTCGATGCATGAATTATTTTTACTCAATTTTTATCCGCTATAATTCTATCATTTAATTAATATATATTAGAGAATTAAATTCAAACATTACATAATTTTTATGGAAGAAAGAGGAAAAATCTTTAATTTCATTTGAAATTTTTTTTTTTTTGGCAAGATGACACATGTCATCACCATAATCGACCAAAATGCTGACATGTTAGAAGGATGGAGAGATATATCCTCTTATTATGGTATAGATCAGGCTATAAGAATGAAATATTTAAACAAAATTAAACAGTTGTTTGTGTTTTCGAATAGGTTGAGTTGATCCAACTTCCCCTAAAATATTTCTAAATTCTAACGATATAAAACCAGGAGAGTTTCATTTCATATATATCGATAACAAACTAGATAAATAATAAATACTCGTAGAACAGAAATAACGATTTTTATTACACAAGCATTAACAACAACTTCGTTACGTTTTATTACAAACCCATCAAACGTCTCTTTATTTCGTAAGGTTGCAAACCCATCAACAACTTCGTCTTATTACTACTAACTTATCAAACGTCTCTTTATTCATAACTGCGTTTGATCGATGACAAAGAAGTAGAGATTTTTAGGCGGAAGCGATGTTGGTCACAGAAACGATGTTGGTCACAGAGACCTTAACCATCTCAGCTTCAAAGATAATGGTATCATCCACCAAATACCCTTTTGACGCATCGTTTAGATCTTTAAGCAATATGATATTGTTCACTCCCACACCATAACCGCTTCGAACCGGGTACCAAGCTGCAGCTGCAAAGGAAAAAAAAAAAAAAAAAGACAATATATATCAATTGGTGTGATATTAATTTAGTTAGTTTTTATTGGTGGATATTCCCGCATTGCTATACATTGTACGCATTGTGCATAAATATCCACTGGTAGTTTTCTTACAATATTTTTGTATGTGGTTGGTGCTTCGTTGGTTCTTTAACCGCAGATAAACCGCTCCCCAAGTGTTTGTAGCGACCGCATTTTGCTTAAAGCCTTGAGCATATAGGTAGAGTGGAAGTGCAGGTGGTCTTCCTCCATTCCCTTTCGGGTTAAATCCTAGTCTCCTGATTATACATTAACCAAAAACCGTTATTACACTTAATTAGCCACTGCGGAAATCACGTAAAAGTTGCAAATATATCACGTGATGAGAAATTAAGTACTAACCAATATCGGTCTCCAACAAGAAATTCGTCAGAGTAGTAGAACTTATCTTCCAAGGTGGAGAAACGAGGAATCTTCCAAGTGAAAACATTGTTTGCAGGGTTTGATATGAATGTGACTCTCTCTTGTTTATCGGTCGGTTTAACGATGAGGATCTCAGCACCAAAAGAAGCAGTGTCATGCTCAATGTACCCTTCGTTCGTGTTGTAGAATGTTGAGAGAGGAATCAACTGACCAAATCCCCACTCTTTTTTCGCGTCACTGAATCGCTTCACTGTTTCATCTGCAATCCACAAAATATGCAAAAATATCAGACTATAATATATAAAATCCGGTTTATGGAAAAGTCAGACTATAATATATAAAATCTACAATTGCCAAGTAAAATATAAAAACCTGGCCAACATATCTATAAAAATATAAGGTGGTCTAGTAAAAATCAATATACATATTATATAAAACTACCTGTAACAGTCAAGTACTTGTGTTGCTTCGGATTGTAGACAAAGAGTTTGAGATCAGCATTGACTTCCCAACCTTTGGGAAGAGATTGTGTATCTTCGATCCGCACGTAAAGTGATATATGACCATTTCCACCGTCGTTATCATTACCGTTCACGTACAAGACCAGTCTCCTGATTTTGTTTTCACCAATTTAAACTCAATATAAAAGTGAATAAGTAAGTTTTTTTTCTTTTTTTTTGGAAAGAGTAAGATTTTTGACCATTTGTAACCAGCAGCCTCAAAAACAGAGGATTCGTAGGGTTCATGTCTCTCCTTAATCACAGAGAAGCTTGTTATTGTCACTATCTTACTCGATGGTCGCTCTTCTCTCAACACTCTTGTCACTCCTATCCACAATTTTTTTTTTCGGAAATTAAGAAATACGTTTCAGTCATTCACCAAGAAAATCCAAAGAAAAATGATTTCAGACAACAAGAGTACCAAGATTCGCATTGAGACTGTAAGCTCTGTTGTACTCTGCTCCTCTGCCCTCTGTAACCTGGATTGTTTTTCATATTTTCAAAACTACTTTTATAAAATGCCAATCCACCGAAAAGTGCTTTAAAAAGGAAAGAAAGAAAACAAAACAAAACCTGTTGAATGACGAACTCAGCTGAAGAGCTAGTGATAAAGAGAAAAGCGAGAGATATGAAACACAAACACCATGTTTGGTAAGCCATTTTTGAGATGTGGCTTTTTGTTTTGTGAGGACCTTACATTTATATAGACAGACACTGAGACACATAAGGTTACTTATTATTCACAATAGTTACAAGTATAAATTATTGGACGTGGGTTCGTATATTTTACTCAATTATTATCGTTACTAGAGATTACAGCCCCGCGGTATTGTTTGCGATAAATTTTTTTTTATATATATTTGTTAATTTGAATTATGATAGCTTTATATTAACGTCTATCTTTTAAGTTAACTCAGCACTCACACTAAGTATATATTCAATATGTTTTTTTTTTTCATTTTAGCAATATTATGTTGCATGGAAACGAAAACAGAAACGCGGAAGCGAAACATTTCTGAAACGGAAAACGTGTATTTTGAAAAATATAAATTTGAAAATATTTTGAAAACGTGTATATATATGTTAAATATAAAATATTTTAACTAAAGATAAATATCATCATGTTTAATACCAAATTATTAAAAATATATTCTATTAATTATTATTGTTATGCATTCCATCAATCGAAACTATTTTTATTGAGAGGAAGATTTTCAAACTCAATATATAATGTTATGACTAATCTCATATAATGAATCAAATTAATTATTTATTTATCTTAAATAATTAAACCAATCCTTTAATATTATTATTTGTTATGTAATTATTTTATTTTCAAAAACAATAAGAATGTTTCCGTTAATTTTGAAAATGCAAGTTCTAAAGAGTTTCCAAATTGCAAATTTTAAGAAACGTGGAAAAACGAATTTTCGACAAGTTTCCGTATTGAAAACGTTTCCGAAACGCGCCATGG
Source organism: Noccaea bulbosa (assembly GCA_900406535.1). Lineage (NCBI taxonomy): Eukaryota > Viridiplantae > Streptophyta > Magnoliopsida > Brassicales > Brassicaceae > Noccaea > Noccaea bulbosa. The sequence continues at coordinate 13,713 of OVBJ01001807.1, forward strand.
TGGAGTTTTCATGCAACATAGGTTACGAGCACCTGTATTGCAGGAATGCAGAGAGATATTTTAATAAAAAAAAAAAAAATATTTACTGTTGTGGCACGAAGAAAGAGAGGACACAACTATTTGGGAAGCAGTTTTGGAAACGGTTCTCTGTGACATACATGTCACAACCGATTGGGTTTTTATTTTATTTTTTTCAATCGTTTTTTCCTTGAATTTCTTTTATTAATTAAAAAGTTTAAAGAGCTTTTAATGCATATCTGCAATACGGGTGATCTAACTCCACATTTCATCTCCAACTTTTTCTTTCTAATAATTTAACATACTTAAAATATTTCATTTGTTCAATTTTTTAGATAATAAACATGCAATTTAATCGACGGTAGAATTTATAAACATTGTGAAGAATCTCATTTGCTCTCGAAATATTGCATAAAATAATTTGTATGACTTTTTACATATTTTGTTTTTGTAACTTTTGATTATGATGACCATTAGTTATTATATATTATTTTAGTTTTGTAAATTAAATTGTATTTTTAAAACAGTCATATCACAATTCTTGAAAGAACTGTAGCTTTTTGTTTTCATTTACATATAATACATTTTTCAATAGCGATCCATTGTGTTAACTAAATTATATATATATATATTTTTTTTAATTAATAAACACAATACAACATTTTATAGGATAAATCATCTATACAATTTAAAAAATAAAATCTAACTATATACTATTTTGAGTAAAATATTGTATTACCTTTTCTCTATTTTATATTACAACTTTTTAACTTTTAATACCAAATTATCACCGTTTAGGCAAAATTTAACCGGTTCGCAAATACAATAGACAGAATGACGCAGGAAGAGATATCTTATTAGTGAGTCGAATATCGAGCCACAAGGAATCAATATTGAAGATTAAACTAAAGGAATATCGTCTGTCGCTCATCGTAGGTCGTGAATCATCGTCGATAAGTTCTCCGTTGGAGCTTGTCGAGAGGTGAAGAGAATGTAGCTATTAGGGTTTTCTGTGTTTATTGCCTGTCCTCTATCCTCGTTCTTGGATCTCTTATTTATAGGTGTTTGTCAATCTTAATTCTTGTTGGGTTGGATTTTGACGTCGGTTGTAACTTTCTATTCTTTATGTCGGTCGTTCCCCTTAGTTTCCTTTTACTTTAGGAACTGATGCAATATCCGAAACTAAATGAGTCAAAGGTCTTCACTACATCGATTACAAATGATTCTCATTCAAAGTTAAAGATTTAATTGGTGGCAAGAAGACCATTGTTTGATTTAGCTAATATTTCTATTTTGTTTAAATGTAGATATTTCTTTTTCAATGTAATTTGTTGTAAAGATCTCATTGTAAGAGCTATAAAAACTCATCTTTTTCATTGTAAAAATATATAAAAATTTTTGGAACTAAAATAGAGTTTTCTCTTAAGTTTAGGCTTTGTTTTTGTTTATCTAAGTCAAGATGGATTTCTTGCTTAATGAACTTTGTGTTGTATCATAAGTCTGTCGCAGCTTGTGTGGTACATTTTGATCCATTGTGTTGTATCATGAGCCTTTCGTAGCTTGTGTGGTACACATCGATCCATCCCATTTAGTTTAGCCTGAGGAATCAGATTATCCTGTTTGACAACCCGATTGACAAGCCGATTGTGGAATCAGTCAGCGAATCGATCATCATCCATCCTCGTCCATCCCATCACCAAGCTGAAACTTTGTTCCCCGGAATTCTACAAGTCCTTGACAGCTTGGTGCTTGTATCATTTTGGTATCAGAGCTAAAAACTCATATCCTTCTATCATTTTTTTTTCATTTTTATTCATAAAAAAACAAAAAAACTCTGATTTTGCAACTTTATTTTACATTTAAAAACAAAAAGTGTTTTCCTGTTTTTATTTTTGTTTTATTTCATAAAAATATAAAATTTAAAAAAAAGTTTAATGTTTTGTTCTTTAGATAATAATAAAAAATTATAAAAATCATTTTGTTTGTTTTTTTCTTAAAGTTTTAGTTTGCTTCTTCTACTAAAAAAAAAAAATCATGTTTTTTCTTATATTTATTATTCTTTCTTGGATTTATGTTTTATATAAAAAAATCATTTTTCCTAAATAATTTTCGTCCAAAAAATAAAATAAAATGATTTTGTTTTAATTGTTTCAATTTTTTTTTTTTTTTTTAAAAAAAATTGTTTTATGTTTTGCATTAAAACAAAAAAAAACTTTCATGTTAAAAAGTTTTGGGGACAAAACCATTTGAAGAATGAGAGAATAATGCAATATCCGAAACTACATGAGTCAAATGCCTTCAATACATTGATTGCAAAGTATTCTCATTCAAAGTCAAAGATTTAATTGGTGGCAAGAAGATCTTTGTTTGATTTAGCTAATATCTCTCTTTAAATGTAGATATTTCTTTTCCAATGTAATTTATTGTAAAGATCTCATTGTAAGAGCTATAAAAGCTTATCTCTTTTCATTGTAAAAATATATTGAAATTTTTGGAACTAAAAGAGAGTTTTCTCTAAAGCTTAGGCTTTGTTTTTGTTTATCTAAGTCAAGTCGGATTTCTTGCTTAGTGAACTTTGTGTGGTACACTTCGATCCATTGTGGTGTATCATGAGCATTTCGTAGCTTGTGTGGTACACTTCGATCAATCCCATTCAGTTTAGTCTGTGGAATCATATTATTCTGTTTGACAATCCGATTGACAAACCGATTGTGGTATCAATTAGCGAATCGATCATCATCCATCCTCGTCCATCCCATCACCAAGCCAAGCTTTGTTTTCCAAAATTCTACAAGTCCTTAACAGTTTGATATTTGTATCAGGAAAATTCTACAAGTCCTTAACAATCCTTAATGGTCTGTTGGTCTTTTAAACCATTCCAATGGCTTTAGAATCATATAAAACCATTGATCATTGCTTGATTATTAATGCATATCATCGATGATATCTTATCATCACGTCGGTGCTAAGACCATTTAGACAACTCGATGTACGATCGATCGACGAAATGGGTCGACGACCAACCATATTTCCAATTTATAATAGGATTTAAAGAATGATAAGTGAATTTATTTCACCCAATAATCACATATGTTATATTTATTATTTTAATTTATTTGTATTTCCAAATTTTATATTATGTTTAAAATAAAAAAAAATATGTAAAAAAAATATGTATTTAATAATATTTAATATTTTATGTTGATGTAGATAATTAGATGGATTGAGAACTCGCTAATTATATATAAAATTCCTCATTCAGGATCATATTCGATTACATATTTATTTTTAAAACAAAACGTTTTACACGCCTGAATCTGATTACTTAATTAGTTGCAATGCTGCAATAAAGGACAAAGTGTCATAGATACTATCACTGTCACTAATGAATTTATCATATTCGTATTTATTAAATTTTATATAGACACAAGGACAACGCCCACGTTCAACGGTTGAACTTCAACCCACACGCTTTTTTGGGTCCACCGGGGAAAAACACAGTCCTTAGAGCATCATTATTGTACAACTTTCGAAAGAAAACAAAAAAGAGAAAACACGATTTTTCAAAAAAAACAATCATAATAATAAATAACTATAAATATATAAAGCGAAGAATCGCTTAATAACATGTGGCAAACTTCTTTCATATAATCGACACGTTTTTCGAAAGAAACAAAAAAAAGAAAACACGATTTTCCACACAAAAAAATAATAATAAATAAAGCGAAGAATCGTTTAATAACATGTGGCAAACTTCCTTCATATTGTTTAATTGGTAACCAAAAAGAAGGATATTACAAAATGTAATATTTAGGGTGTTCTAAAAATGGCCAATTTCTTCGATTAATCTCTCCAAGGAGATGACTGTGACGATTTTTGCTAATAGGTGACATTATTTGATCAAACGTTGTTTAACTAATTTTATCCGATTAACTATAATAATTACCGATTATTTCTGTAAATCGGTATATCAAATCTATATTTTTTTGAAATCTGATTTGCTAAGTTGATAATTATTTGTAAAATTCTATCCAAAAATAAAAACTCATTCTGTTTAGAGTTATTTTAACCCAAAAATATGTGATTAATCGTTTTCAACAAATTAATTTAGACATTTATCTTCTAACACGAATTTTGACTATTTTTTGTCTTCTGTACTATAAGTGAATTTTAAAAAATATTTAATTTAGGTTGAAAATATATGATTTGCAGACTAATATATCATCTTATATAAAAAATATTTAAAAATATTTAAAAATATAGCAAAATTTCTACCCTGATTAATCTCTGATTTTTTAACGATTTTTCAAAAATCGCTAATCGGTGCCTGACCGAACGATTACCGATTAGCGATATTTTGAACACAGGGTGTAACCAATCATTTGAAAATTACATTTGTAATAGTACAAAATGTGTGTTATAAAAAAATGAGTATTACAACCAAAAAATAATGTTACAAATACCAAAACAATAGTTCAATTATAATGATATTTTTTAGTAATAGTATAAAAAGAAACAATGGTACAAATAGTTAAAAGTAGTAGAAAATGTTGTCTTTGAAATGATTTGAGATTAAGTGTGAGTTGATTGTATTATTTTTTGTTAAAATTATTATTAAAACTGCTTGTCAATAATAATATTTTTATAGCTAACAAGAAATATAACATATTATTGATAATTGTTAAAAATATAAAACATAAGTCTTTTTATTAGCTATGTTAAATTTTGTTTGAATAGTCAATTTTAATGATAAAGTGACAATATTTTTAGAGGTAATGTTGTTAATATGTGCATTAATCATTTAAATAATAGATAAATTAATGATAATTATTGAATAGTGAATTTGTTAACATTAACTATATCCACACATTATATAACAATATTTAAAATACTATGTAGGTTTAATTTAGTATTTTTAGATATTTAAAATAGACTATGAATAATTTCAATTATACAACAAGAATAAGAAAAAAACAATGAACGGAGGACATATATATATAATTAAAATAGTTTAATTTTCATTTGATTTTCACGAAGAATTTGTAGACATAAGATTGTAGTATTGTGTATTTTAGTAGATCTATGTAAGTAAACTATATAAATAAATAAAAACTCTTATTGGACCTCAGAAAAAATCTTATAGTTTATGAATAAATAGCTGGTACAAACCAAAAAAATCTCTCATTGATAACAACAATCGTCGCTCAAATATATTAGATGATGATTTCAATGATATCGCACCAGAAAATGAAACCGCACAAGATCAACGAACAGAAGATGGAAGTGCAATTAACGAGATAGAAGAAGCAGAGACAACAACAACAGATGGTGCACATACGGCTGTTGTGCGAAACCAACTAGCTGATATGTTATGGGCCGATAGTTGGTTTGTGGATTTGATTTTTTATTATTATTTGTTATGTTATGTATTTAATAACTTTTTTATTACCTTTAAATACATATATAGTTTTTAACATCTGAATTAATATATGATGGTTTTTAAATAATATTAATTATCAAAAAAAATTTGAAATTTAAAATATTATGTTTTTAAAGAATTTGTAGTTGATATTATCTAATTTTTTTTACTAAGTGAAGATGTTGGTAAATTTATAAAAAACAAAAAATTGTATTATATTATTAGACACTATTTTAATTTTAAATACTTAATTTATTTCTATTTCTATTTCTATTTAAAGTTACATTATTTGTATTATTACAATATTACCAATCAGAATTTAAGTATTTACTATTATTTTGTATTATCCCTAATTGTACTGTTATATTTTGTACCACTGTTTTTTCTACTACTATTTTTTGTACCAATAAAATTTTTATAATAAATTACTATTCATTACGTCATCAATCGGAACTATCGATTCTATGGACTATTCCCCCAAAAGTGGCAAACTTCCCCAATATCATTGATGCAACTCCTTGGGTTAAATATGCAATTGTGCGCTTTGTACCGGATCAACCAATGAAAAAAAGCTTTAAATGAAGTTTAAAAATCTTCTTCATGGAGTAGCTTAACTTAAAAAAATTATACGCTAACAATTCAAAATCAATTGTAGATTGACGCATATGTCTGTATTATTTATGATTCCTTCCCTTTTCCCAACAAAAACTTTCCAAATCAGTCATTAAAGAAGATTGCAAATCATCCAACAGTTCTCATCCAAACTAAAACTAGTATCAAAGGAAATAAATAAGAAGAAGCGAAATGTGAAGAGAGACATAATTGTCTATTGTGTGAATTTTAATGAGGGACATTTTTGTCATTTGCTTTTTATTTTGAGAGAATTGTGAATATACCTCAAAAACTGAGAACTCTTGTCCTTTAACACATTTTTTGAGAACTCTTGTCCTTTTACACATTTTTTGAAATTTTCCAAATTTAAACTGTAATACTCTTGTATATGCTAACAATATGAAATAAATATTTTTACAACTTCAAATTTTTACAACAAATTTTAATAAATTCAATAATATCATATGAAGATTTTAGAGAATTTTTCACAATTGTTTTTTGAAATTTAAAGTTCATAAAATTAAATGAAGTTTGGTTCTACCAAATTTGATTTGCAAAGTAGAATATGTCTTCTACTAGATGCTCCAACATTTATCCGTAGTACAACATGAATTCTACCGCCTGTTCATTTATCTACCATCGTAGAATTTTTTTTCTGCTAAATATCATACATTCTACGAATTGGTAGAATTGTTCGACAATTGTTCTACATGTTACATGGTTTTTTACCACTGGTACAATTTATATTCTACCATAGATATTGTTTTCTACCAACCGTAGAATCTATATTCTACCGTAAATATTTTCTTCTACATTTTTTAGATTTCATGTTCTGTCGAAAATATTGTCTTCTACTGCTCGTAGTTTATGTATTCTACTCAAAACAATATCTTCTATCGTAAGTAGAAGCAATTTTCTACCATTGATATTGTTTTCTACGAAATAGTAGAATTCAACTTCTACAAAAATCTAAAAAAATATAGCAAAAATGGTAACTGAATATTTAAAAATATTTTGAAAAAATATATTGTCTTTAATTTCTTTTTCAGAAAAAACCTACATCTTTTCTCCTTCCAAGATTTTTTTCTTCTTCTTTTTTACATTTTTTTATCATTTACTCTAGTTTTCTAATAGATTTAATATTTTAATTGCATATCTTGTCTTGGTTAATAAGAAAAGCAAAGAAGAGAAAAATGCGACAATGAAATAAGAGAAATAATTATATTAATAAATTATATTAACTAAATTAAATAGATAATTAAATTAGTAAATTATGTAAATAATTAAATTAATAAATCATGTTTTAGTCAAATTTTACAATAAATAAATAATTAACTTAATAATGATTTATTTAATAAATTATTTAATAAATAATTATTAGATAAAAGAGAAATAATTAACGCAAAATAATTATTTCTCTTTTATCTAATAATATATTATTTATTTGTAGAATAATTTATTATTTTAATTATTTATTTAATGTAAAATTCGACTAACATACAATTTCAGGATTAAAATTAGATTTAAATTTAATAAAGGGTAAGTGGACAAGATTTGAAAAAAAAAAAAGTATAAGAACAACTTGTCTTTTTTTTTGGAATATTTTGCCAAATTTTCTTTTTATTTTTCAAGAAGAATTCATTTCTTGTAGCACCCCAAACAAAACTCTTATGAGCATATATTATATATTCAAAACGGATGAATTCGTAAAGTTTATTGACACTTCGTGATAAAATTCAGTTGGCCCAACGAGCTGAAGCCCCTCACGTAAACGCACACGAAGATCGCCACTACTAGCGCTTCCGTTAGCCCTAGCGTAGGATGATGATTCCCATGACCGACGTAGCACTACGGAACCGGGGTCACGTACCCCCTACTGAATAAACAAAAAAAATTTGCAGCTTAAACAAATCTTGTTAAATATATTTAATTACATGTAAAAAAGAGAAAATGCCTCCAATCCATTAGAAAATTTATTTTTAATAACCTAATAAAAACTAATCTGTAAAAGGTTTCAAGATATAGAAGCTCGTAGGATATATTTGTAGATTTTGTTTTATCATTTGATTTATTTTCTTATATGTTAGTACTATGATTTTTTTGTTTGAATATTTTATTTTATTTGATGATTTGTTTTGTTTTTTTTTTTAATTTTGTGTTAGTTAAAAATGTTTCTAGATCCGCCTCTGCCAACATATATAGACACAAGTTTAACATCCACGTTCAATCGACAGGCTTTTTTGGGTCCACCTGGGAAAGGCAAAAGAGAGGGTCCCCAATCATTCAAAAGTTAAAATCATACATCGAGTAGCTTCCACTAAGTGGAGTTACTATTGATGCAACTCCAAGTTCGGGTCAGGGAAACGAACGTGCCCGATGAACCGGATCAACCAATGAAGAAAAGCCATGAACGAAGTTTAAAAAATGTGTTCATACAGTAGCTGATCGAGGATATATAACAAGAGAAAAACCGTTATTACTGAATAATACCTACGTTTAAAATATTGCTTATTATTAATCGTTTGGTTAGATAGCGATTAACAATTTTTCAGGACAGAATTTTAGGTTTATTTTAATATATTTTAAAAATTATATTTATATAAAACATTATTAATACAAAAAATAATATAAATTTTTTAATATACATATGGTTTTTTTCAATTCACAAACATTTCTAATACAAAAGATAATAGTTTTACTCACAAATATTACAAAAGAGATATTAAAAACGTACAAAAAATATATAAAGAATGGTAATAATATATAAATTATGGTTAAGGTTCCATAATTGAAAGCAAAATCGAAATACCAAACATATATCAATTAATTTTCTCGCACAAAATCATATATTTCCAACTTAGATAAAATATTTTTTCAAATTCACATATACTACATAAGAAAAAAATAGTCAAGGTTTGTGTTTAGAAGATAAATCCCCAAATTGATTTGTTAAAAATGATTAATCACATATATTTTTGGTCAAGAACTTAAGATAACTCTAAAAAGAATGAAATTTCATTTTTGGATCGAATTTTACAAACGGTTATCAACTGAGCCAATCAGATTTCAGAAAATATAAATTTGACATACCGATTTACAGAATTAATTGGCGATTATTGTAATTAATCGGGTAAAATCGGTATCGCTATAGTCACAAAATCGGAGATTTTTAGAACGTAAAATAATACTACACTATTCTTACCTTTAATAACCATGGAGCCGAACATACTAAATCATGGAAAGGTTGAGATCATTAACCCAGACACCAAAATCAACTACATATAATATACGCACTGGACAAATGTCATAAAATAATTGTATTTGTACTCCAAACTTCGGAGGTCAAAACTATTATTACTCGACCATCGCTCAGTACATCATTCACCAATATTTACAACCACTCGATCAAGACTTGATTAATTTTGGCAACAACTTCATCATTTTCACCGTTCCCTATCTTATCATGTTTTTTTTTTTTTTTTTTTTTGANTTTTGAGAAAGGGTATACTATTTAAATTGCATGAAGAAAAAGAAAAAAAAGACAACCCAGCCAGGCAATTGTTTTTGGGCCTAGCCCAATACTTTATAATGTTTCACCATCATTCCATTAATAATCCAGTGCATCTTGGTTCTGGCCACCAAGGATGGTTGTCAGTGTCACCCATTTTCATCACTTTAGAAACTTGACCCATTCCCAACAAAAACTTTCCAAATCAGTCACCAAAGAAGATAGCAAATCATCCAACGGTTCTCATTCAAACTAAAACTAGTATAAAAGGAAATATATAAGAAGAAGCGAATTGTGGAGAGAGAGACCAGATTGTGTGAATCTTAATCAGGGATATTTTTGTCATTTGCTTTTAGTTTTTTCAAGAACAGTTCATTTCTTGTAGCACCCACAGACAAAACTCTTTATATCTTGAAAACGGATTAATTCGTATAGTTTTGACACTTCGTGATAAGATTATGTTGACCCGATATGTGGCTTAGTTGCAGCTATGTTCAACCACGTGGTTACAACGAGCTTCTAGTGGGACCAAATTCGTCTATCTATAAAACGAAGGCTTTGCAATTACCAAGTCACAACATTACTTCATCTTCCTTAAACACTTCTCTTAAACAACAAAAATGGAGAATGGGAGATGGAGTCTGGGACTCATAGTTTTGGCTTTTGTCTTTATCACTTCCTCTTCTGCAGAGTTCCTCATCCAACAGGTCTTTTTGTTTATTTATGTCTATTTTGCTTATAATAAAGTAACTAAACATAGTTTTTAACGACCAAAACAAAAACAGGTCACAGAAAGCAAAGTCTCCTCTGTTTCGGAAACAGAGTATAATAGTTCTTACAATCTCAACACCAATTTGGGTATGCATGCGGTCTAATAACAATTTATTTTATTGTTTAAAGATTGTAACCCCATTTTATAATTCTTGTGAATATTTTCGTTTACAGGAGTGACTAGCGTGTTGAGAGAAGAACGGCCATCGAGTAAGATAGTAACAATAACAAGATTCTCTGTGATTAGGGAGAGATTTGAACCGTACGAATCCTCTGTTTTTGAGGCTTCTGGTTACAAATGGTAAATCCTTTCTCACTATCTAAGTTTATTTTATTTTTAAAAATTATTATTATAAAATGGGTTTGTTTTTGATGAACAAAATCAGGAGGCTGATTTTGTATGTGACTGGTAACAAAGCCGATGGAGGAAATAATCACATATCACTTTACGTGAGGATCGAAGATACACAGTCTCTTCCCAAAGGTTGGGAAGTCGATGTTGATCTCAAACTCTTTGTCCACAATATCAGACGGCGCAAGTACTTGACTGTCACTGGTATGATATTAATCCAATCATTCATGTTTATTCTCTTAAAAGTTAAAACTTAACAATAGTATATATATACATGCATGTTATGTTTCGACATATTGGTCAATGTTAGAATCGACACTTAATACAGTTTTAATTTTCTTGTTCACTGAGTTATTGAAAATTAGTCTGAATGAAGTTGTGTGTGCTTGTGGGTTTGCAGATGAAGCGGTGAAGCGATACAACGAGGCAAATAAAGAGTGGGGATTTGGACAGCTGATCCCTCTTTCAACATTCTACAACCCGAACGTAGGTTACATTGTGCAGGACACTTGTTCTTTCGGTGCTGAGATCTTTATCGTTAAACCGGCCGAGCAACAAGAGAAAGTCACATTTGTATCAAACCCTCCGGACAACGTTTTCACTTGGAGGGTACGCCGTTTCTCCAGCTTGGAAGATAAGTTCTATTACTCTAACGAATTTCTCGTCGGAGACCGATACTGGTTAGTACTTTATCTAATCACATTAACCTAATGATGAAAAATATTTCAGATTTTGGTAACCATTTATATCTCATAAATTAGTTCCAGAGAATTTGTAATAGTCAATTGTGTATTATTGTAGTAAAAGTTTTGGGTTTATGTATTGTAAATGGGCTCATCACCAATCACCTAATGGGCTCAGGCCCAAAGCTTCTTTGTCACTTATGTACACACGAGCCAATTGGTGTCACGTGTGAAGTCCAGCTGGTTTAGTCAACG
>OVBJ01001808.1:1038-23754 GCA_900406535.1 Noccaea bulbosa
TGCTGACTTGGTCAACCGGTCCACAATGACCCAAATAGCATCAAATGTGAGCGAGATAGGCAAATCCCACAACAAAATCCATAGTGATCATGTCCCACTTCCACTCTGGAATGGGTAAACTCTGCAAAAGACCACTAGGCACCTGATGCTCTGCCTTGACCAAGGAACAAGTGTTGCACCTAACAACCCAATCTGCCACATCTCTCTTCATCCCACCCAATGATAATACCGTTTGAGGTCACGGTACATCTTGGTCGCACCTGGATGAATCGAAAACTTGCTCGAATGAGCCTTTCTCAAGACCTCCTGTCTCAACTCCTCACCTTTGGGCACACAAACCCGCCCATGAACCAAAATAGTCTCATTCGATGAGACCTGATACTCAGAACCAACTGCTCGCGAAGCATCTACCAAACTCTGATCACTCTGCTGAACAACTCTGATCCTACTGAGTAAGAATGCCTGATCAGCTGCCTCCAAACCCAAAGACTCCTCTAAAATAGCACAAAGCCGCAATGTACTAATCTCGCTGACCAAAGCCTCAACATCCCGCTCTCTAGCTGAATTGCCTCTCCGCCGACTCAACGCATCTGCCACCAAGTTGGCCTTGCCCGAATGATAAACAATATCCAGGTCATAGTCTGCCAGCAACTTCACCCAACGCGTCTGCCTCGCATTAAACATAGGCTGAGTAAAGATGTGCTGCAAACTCTTGTGATATGTGAAGATCTGCACTGAACCACCCAAAAGATAGGACCTCCAAATTTTGAGTGCAAAGACCACTGCTCCCAACTCAAGATCATGTGTAGGGCGGTTGCGCTCACTTCCCTACAACTGCCTCGAAGCATAAGCAATCACTCTGCCCTCCTGCATCAAGACACAACCAAGACCAATGCCTGAAGCATTTGTATACACCACATAAGGCTTCCCCAGATCGGGTAATGCCAACACTGGTGTACTAGTCAACATCTCCTTGAGCTTCTCAAAGCTCTCCTCGCACTCCTGCGACTACACAAATTGCACATCCTTGCCAGTCAACCTCGTCATCGGCTGAGACAAACTAGCAAAGCCCTTGACGAACACCCTGTAGTATCCTGCTAAACCCAGAAAACTCCTGATCTCTGTAGCACAACTAGGTCTAGGCCAATCCCTGATAGCCTCAATCTTAGCCGGATCCACAAAAACTCCTTCTGCAGAAACAATGTGGCCAAGAAAACCCATCTCTCTCTGCCAAAAGCTACACTTGCTCAACTTAGCAAACAGCTTCTGCACTCGGAGCTTCTCCAGAACTAACCTTAAATGCGTCACATGCTCCTCTGGACTCTTCGAATACACCAAAATGTCATCAATGAAAATGATAACAAACACATCCAGAAACTCCATGAACACGTCGTTCATCAATCTCATAAATGTCGTTGGCGCATTGGTCAAACCAAAAGGCATGACTGCAAACTCGAAATACCCATATCTCATCCTGAACGCCGTCTTGCGAACATCTGCCTCATGTATCGGAATCTGATGATAACCCAATACCAAGTCAATCTTGGAGAACCAAGTAGCACCCCTCAACTGATCCAACAACTCATCATTCCTTGGGAGTGGATACCTGTTCTTCACTGTGACTTGGTTGAGTCCTCGGTAATCAATGTACATCCGAAAACTACCATCCTTCTTCTTCACAAACAGCACCGGTGCTCCCTAAGGTGAAACACTCGGCCGAATGAACCCTTTGCTCAAAAGGTCCTCTAGCTGCTTCTTCAGCTCTGCCAACTCTGCTGGCGCCATCCTATAAGGTGTCTTCGATAACAGAGCTGTCTCGGGCTTCAACTCAATCGTGAAAGGATCTGACCGAAATGGTGGCAATCCCTTCAGTGACTGAAATACATCCTCAAAATCCTAGACAACCTCAATATCTCCCAAAAACCACCTCACCACTAGTCTCTGTCATAGTGATTGTCGCCAAATAGGCTTCGCAGCCTCGCTCTAACAACTGCTCTGCCTGAATCGTCGAGATCACTATACTCCCTGAAGTCGGTCTCACTCCCTAATAATCCAACTTCCCTGCATCCCGCTCGAACCAAGCTCTACCTCTGAAGCAATCCAGGTGAACCCTGTAAAGAGACAGCAAGTCCATCCCCAAAATCACGTCATACAGCTCCACCAGACTGATGACCAAATCTGCTGGCATAGACTGCCCCGCAATCTGTACATCCACCGCTCTAGCTCAGCCCAAAGTAGCCAGAAATCTACCACCGGCCACCTTGACCAAACCCGCACACTCGCCCTCACTACTCTGTATGCCACCACTCTCGGCACACTCTGGAGTGATGAAGCAATTAGATGCTCCTGAGTCGAATAACACATGCGACTCCATGCTGACCACTAACAAGGTCCCTACACAATCCACTAGTGTTGAGAACCCTAGACACTATCATTGTAAAACGAAAAAAAAAAGACAACACCAAAATTCTACCACTAAAAATTTACAAGTATGGATCAGAAATTTTACCTGTGATCTGGCCTGTCTAACTAGTCTGGCCCGCCTCCAACGGAGTGTACACATGTGGCGCTCCTCCCGACTGCAACGCTGCAATCTGACCTGAAGACTGGATCGCCAATGGCTGAACTGCCGCCACCGACCGCTGCTGCAACTTGGGGCACATTGGCCTGATATGCCCCGACACCTTGCAGTAGAAACATACTGCAGACTCCATGGATGTCGCCCTCTTGGGGCATACAGAAACCTTGTGATCCAAGCCCCCACACCCAAAGAAACTATCCGTGCTCTGGCCACTAGCAGATATCTCATCTGCTTTCCTCTTCTGGCCCTGCACAGGCTTGCCGCCCCAGCCAGAGCCAGAACCCAAACTCCTTCGCTGCTGTTGCTGCTGCTGGCTCCTAGGCTGGGTAGCAGAAGCAATTGCAACTGGAACAACTGCAGAGCTCACCGGATGGCGCAAGTCCTCCTCTATGGAAGCTCCTAGCTCCACCAGCTCTGCTCTAGTGTGGTACATACCACCTCTGCACTGGGTCCTAAGACCCCTCCGAAGTCCCTGAAGGAACCTCTGCAACAGCGCCCGCTCACCGACAACCTCACTGCCTGTATGAACCACCAGCCTACTAAACTCAGCATCGTACTCCCGTACAAACCTATCTCCCTGAGTCAAGTCTAGAAACCTCAACTGCAGTCTGTCAAGAGCCTCTTGCGGGAAAACTTGTGGGTGAACTCCTCGACTAAGTCAACCTAAGTCTCAACAGCCTTCCGAGTCCTAACAGACATCCACCACAAATGTGCATCACCACCAAGATAATGCACTGCCAACTGAACCTGATACCGCTCCGAACACTAGATCGACTCGAAGTTCCTCTCTAGCCTCTGACATCACTCGTCAGCCTGCTCTGGAACAACACTGCCCTCAAAAGTCGGCGTGCCAATCCTCTGCATCTCTCTCATCATCTCACGATAAGGCGGATGCCCAACACCTGCAGCACCATGCTGCCCAACAAAACCCGCAGCCTCCTGCTGCTCACCCAAACCGGCACCCTCCTGTGCCTCGGCCGCTGGAGGTGCAACCGGAGCCTGCTGTGGTATCGCATGCGGTAAACGTGCCAATAGCTGCGTCAGTATCCCCACTATCAAGTCACCCTGAGCTAGAGCCACGCTCCCACCGGGAACTGCTCCACCTCCTGCATCACCACCGAGGCCTGAACCAGCAACACCTGCTGCTGACTGTGTCACTGACGCCGTCGCCCCACTTGGCACCTCGTTCTCCGCCTGAGCCTCTGATATACCATGCCCAACACCCCAACCTCTACCACGGCCTCTGTCACGGCCTCTGTCGCGACCTCTACCAAGACCTCTACCACGGCCTCTGTCACGGCCTCTGCCGCGACCTCTACCAAGACCTCTACCACGGCCTCAACCAGCTGCATCCATCTCTCTGCACTATAACCAAGTACAAAAAAAATGAGCAACTAAACAAACACAACAAAACACAACAACCACCAACTCACTTACCGCAGAATACTGGAAGGCCGAGAGGATGATACTAGACTAATACTAACTAAACTACTATTAATCAATAAACACATAGTCCAGCTCACCCAATACTAACAGTCCTAAAACCGTATACGCTCTGATACCAAAATGAAACATCCAATCTTTTTTTCTTTATTATATGTCAATGCGAAAATTCTCATAAATAAATCAATAAATAATAAATCAAATAACCAGTTCAACAAATAGCCAATAACCAATATAAAGAATGAACTCTAGCAACCTAAACACCAAGTTTGCTACATTATTGAAATAAAACTAGAAACCTAAAAACGGCTGTTTATAAGCCATAATATAATAAGCAAAATCAAATTCCTATCATCATCTTCGTCTCTCGGCCTCATTCCGCGGCGGAACATTCCTGTTACCTGTATCACATTGGAATAAAGATGCGTAAATATTATCATAAATACTTAGTGAGTGGATCATCCTGCCTACAGGCCATGTACGTCCATCACCAGACAATACATCAGCAATAAACCATAATAACAAAAGCAGTAATGATCAAATAACAGCAAACTCGCAAAAGAACGATAGTGTCGATCTACACCCCACTGTGTCGATCGTCACCCCAGCTCAGTGTCGATCGACACCAGGAAGGTGTCGCTCGACACGAGCTCCTCAGTGTCGACCAACACCAAACTAGTGTCGATCGACACTGCCCCGACGACTCAACACCAAAAGCAACGAAACACTGCGAAAAAGATCAATAAACACGAAAACAACGGGATCCAACCCCCATAAACGATCCAAATCACTAAAATACGAAGAACAGCTCAAGAACAACAATATAAACTCTTAGACCACAAAATCTCTGGTGATAAACGGACCTACAGTCACGCACTCACCTTGAAAAGGATTGAAAGAAAGAAAGGAGGATGGATTAGCAACAGATCAAGCCGAACACCTCTTCCAAAACAACAGATCAAACAAGAACATGTACAACCTATCCTCAATTCACACCTCTAAGAGCATGTGCAAACTACTCCCGGCCACTAGCATCGTTCAACACCTCTTCCAAAATAACATTTCTGGTTCACAGATGTTACAGAAAGTAGTTGGTAAATGTATCCCTCAGAAATTGGTCGGAAAACATCCACGGATTTCCGACAGACGTTTCAAATTTGTAATCGCTATTTTCACCGATTGACATCGCCTTGGAAATTCGTCGGTAATTGCCGACAATTCCATTTCCGTTGGTAACCGGTCGGTAATTACCAACCAAATTTCTGACAACCAGTTTTCCGTCAAAAAATTGCGACAGATTACTAAGGCATTTGTTTTGTCCATAAAGCCTCGGGAATCCATCGCAAATTTCCAACGGGAATTGCGCCTTTGGAAATTCTGTTGGAAAAGACAGTGTTTTCTTATAGTGATATGAGGAAGCAATCATCCACATAACTGCATTATATTAACGATATAAGTTAGGATATATATATTGCATTAAGATTGCTGTCACACTAGTGTGGAATACCACATACTTTTCAGGATCATCGTCAAACTCATATATGACATGAATTACATGACGACAAGATATTCCCGTCAAATGTCACTGGTTACTAGCACATTGCTTATACGGAAGACATACCATATAGCTGAAATTAGGATCAACAACCTCATACAAGCCTTCACTACTTTGGATCATAGAACATAACTCACTCTTTGTGCAATTTTTTTCTTAAAAGTCTCTATTATATGTGGCAGGAACTTGCTGGTACAATTGCTTGTTTTCTCACGCCTACGAGATAAACACTTTATCGCAAGCCTCCTAATCTCCTCAAGCTTGTTAATGAAAAGAAACTTATGTGCTTTTTTTATTGTTTTGTTGAAGCTCTCTGTCAGATTTTTGTAAACATCATCACGCGTTACATGTGGAATGAAAAAGCTCTACACCAAGTTTTCGGTTATGCTTTCGTAAGCAACAAAAGTTAAGAACTCTTTTCTAACTCCCATATTAATCAATTCTGAACAAATCTTTAGTGAATTTATGGGTGAGTTTTAGTTAATATACCTAGATAATAAGAAAATTAAAAATAGAGGTGTAGTAATTGAAAATTAGATTGATTATACATTATTGTTATATTTGGACCATTATGAGTTTATGACCTTATTGAAGAGAAGCATAACTGAGTTAGCATATTGCAAAAATATCGAGTTAACCGAATTGTCGTATAATAAGAATTGAAATTATAATGTTAACCACTTATCATATCATAAAATTATCGTGCTAATTTTGTTATTATGATTACCATTATGCTAATATTGTTATTATTTTATGAAAAATATGAATTTTTGATTCACTAACTTTGTTACCATCATGCTAACTTTGTTATCATATTATATATTCCTATAAGCTCATAAATAACCTAAAAAAATATGTACTAATAAGAATCATAAGTTAACGTGATAATAACGATAACATCTTTACTTTGGTCGGACCATCGTCGTCGGCGCATCACCACTGTCACCTTCACCAGCGTGTCACCACAGTCATCTTTGTCGGCGTGTTACCACCGGTCGTCACCACCTTCATCTTCATCTTTTTCCTCTTCAAAAATGGTGTGATTATCTTTTTAACATAAACAGTAGATCGAAAAGTGTGTAAGAAATTGTGACTTAAGTTTGGTATTATTGAGGGTTATGGAGTGCAATTTCTCAAAATTTATTCTCAAAAATCTTATTTACAGAAAGAAACGTAAACCTCAAAATCTGTACGAGATATTTATACATCGTACTAAAAGAAAAGGGGAAATTTCCATTTATATATCCTAATTTGTTTTTTTCAAAAAAAGTATACCCCATATCACATGTTAATCAAAAGTAGACCCCTGGGGTAGTGAAATGACAATTTTCTCTTATATGAACAAACAATAATCGAATATTACAATGACCATTATACCCCCAGTGGGGAAGTCTACTAACGAAGTCTATTACACAATTACATCTTAAATTTAAATTAGAAAAATAAATAAAAATATTTTAAGCAAACAAATTATAGATAAATAAGACAGTAGTATTTGGCATCTTTTAAAAATAAAATTGCATATATCTGAATTAACATAAGACAACAAAAACAAAGTAAACCACAAACCTATAAATTGAATGAGAAGTCTATCCATGAAGTCTACTATCTTAAATTAAAATTTATAAAAAATAAATTGCAAACAAAATTTTGTGAGTTATCTAAGTAAATACAATGGTCATCTATATAAAATACAAACTCATAAAAATGTATAAGTTTATAAGTTTCATGAGTATTTGATTCGACAAAATTATAGTTTATGTTTAAAGTTTAGGGTTTGATAGTATGACTTGTTAAGGTTTAGACAAATATTTTTTGAAAACAAAGTTTACATGTTGTATAATGATTTAAGGTTCATATATCTTTGTTGTTTATAGTATAAAGTGTGAATATGCAAACAAAATTCATATATGCTATAAGTTTTTATGTAAAATATTCGATTTAGGGTTTAGGGTTTGATAGACTTCTTTAGCAGACTTTCAATATATATTTCTTGAAGAAGTATGTGCTTTATTTTAAATCAGGCGGGAATTTAAAAATATTTACGTGAATGAGCGGGAACTAGAATTAACTACTCCCTCTGTTTCAATATATAAGGGTTTTTAGCATTTTTTTTTGTTTCATTTTAATTGGGGTTTTAGAGTTTCTATGCAAAATTAAATGTGTTTGTTTTATTTTTGATTATTTATATTCTGCAGATTAATTTTTTATTGGTTGAAATGTTTTGGAATTGATGATAATATATATTTTATTTCAAAAAATACAAAAATTAAATGACTTCTTAATCTGTGTGCAAAAATCTTAAACCCTTATATATTGAAACAGAGGGAGTATTTTTTTATTAAACCGTAAAATTGATAATTTATTCGGTTTAACCAAAATTAACCAACTATGATTTTTAATCTAACCGAAATTCTAATTCCATATATAAGAAAAAAAATACTCATCTAAACCCTAATTTTATTTAAAAAGGGGCCAGCCCCTCTCTCTCTCTCTCTCTTTTCTTCTCTCTCTCTCTCCAATGGGAGGCGATGGATCTCCGCCGCAAGCTCGTCTCCGACGCCTTCGTCGTCGTCGAACTTTCAGATCCAGTATCATCGCCTTCTCCTTGACCGTATCCGGTGAAGATTTCGTTGATTCCTCCAGATCAGAGTTGGTGATTCACTTGAAGAAAGACATTGTAAAGCTCTCCCGTTTCAATAGGAAGGTAAACAAACACTTGTTTCTCTATTTTTCTTTCCATAGATCGACTCATTCTGTGATTGAATCTTGGTTACCTGTTACTAAAAAAAAAATTTAAAATGGGAAATTAGATCTAGCTAGTGGCTCATTTCGCTGCTTCAGATCTCTTCTCTTCGATCGAGCCTCATCGGTCAAGGCCTTAATCAAAACAAGAGAGCAGAGGCAATTTTCATTTCCTATTTTCTCTCTTGGTTCCGTCATATTTGCAGACGATCTAGCTGCCGCATGATCCTCTTTTATTTCCGTTCGATTTAGTGTTTGAATTTCCGGTATTGTGCAGGGAAATTGGTGTTGAAGCAAAAAGAAGACGAAGAAGCGAAATGGAAGACCAGTAATATTTCTGAATTCTTCAGATTACATCATCTCGGTGCAAAAATGTCGCCTTTTTGTTCTTCTATAAGTTCTTCTCGTAGTGGGTGTTGATGTTTCGTGGTTATTTAGTTACTTATAGCCCTGTTTTTAGAATCTTCATTGTTTGATCAGTCTCATTTATGGCAATTTGTTTGCAGAAACGCAGTATGGACTCAGCCAGTAATCAATGGCGTACCACCCTGCCCGAGGGATAGTCACAGCTGTACAAGAGTTGGGGATAAGCTTTTTGTTTTTGGTGGCACTGCCATTTCAATTAACTAAGTTTCTTAGTGCTTCGTGTTTGTTATTATGTGAATTGAGGTTGGGATTATGTTGTTGTGTTAAAGATGTTGCTTTTAGTTCTGTTGTTAAGAAACTCAACTTTGAATTAGGATTGAGAATGTGGTTAATTAACTTTAGTATCAGGAGCTAAGATTGATGGTTATCTGGACAGAGATCGTTACTCATAATGACTAAGATTGATGTAAATCCACCAGTTTCATTAGTATACAAGAACCCTGAGAAATGCGTGGAGGAGACCATTAAAACGGCAAGGAGATAGAGTGGAAGCATTAAAACAGCAAGGAGATGGAGTAGAAGCTCATTTGAAAGATGATAATGCGGAAGAAGTTGAGAATTTTAGATGATGAAAATGATTGTTATGATCTTAAATACCATTACTACTACATTTATATTTTACCAGCACTTGGTTTATTATTGTACTCAGAACCAAACTTCTTCTCTGTTTTAGTTTTGCTAATATGTTTAGCTCATAAATTGCAGAGATTCAATAATGTTTAAAGCTTTCCAGGATCAAAATTTACACGTCTCTATATAACAGGTTTTATGTGTTTAAGTACAAAAAATCAAAGTTTTTCCTTCAGCCTCCTAAGTACTCTTTATGTGCATGGCTCAACAATAAACAAACTTACCAAATTTTACTTAGAAATTAAGGCTTGTTTTAGCAAACCACAATCAAACTTCACTCATAACTCAATCAAACCACATCGTAATTCGCCTCAAAAATCTACGATCCATTGTTTTTTCTCTCCCATTTTTCAATTATGTACACCATTTTCTGCAAAAGAAGGCAAAGACACAACAGATTAATAATCAAAACGAGTAAGTCTACTACATGATCACTTACTGTCCAAGAAAAACAAGAAAATTGATTTCATTCAAAATATATTGATTAAGTATGTCAAGATGATACACATGCAAGTAAACAGATTAACATAACTTATTGTCAAAAAACTCAAAAACCAACAAAAACAAGAAAATTGATTCCTTCTAAAATATAATGATTAAGCATGTGAAGATGATACACATGCAAGTAATCACATTAACACAACTTATGGTAGAAGAAAATCTTAAACATTAGTTATAGATTATATACAAATGACGTTTTTAAAAACATATAGGTAGTAGACTTCTATTTGAAATCAACAGAGTAGACTTCTATATGAAGTCATTTAGTAGACTTCGTGGTGAAGTATAAAAGGTTAGTTTTGCAATTGACCAAATCACGACTTTTTGGAGAAGTCTACTTAAAGAAAAGGTGTAGATTTGCAATTGACCAACAAAGACTTTTAAGAAGCAGACTTCATTGCCCGAAGTAGACTTCATAATGAAGTCTACTACAATGAAGAAGTCTACCGATGAAGTCTACTATCATTAGTAGACTTCATATGGGTCTAGTTTTGCAATTGACCAATGTTGACTTTACAATAGATTTTTCGGAGAAATCTATATACTATTCATGGCGTTGACCAGTAGACTTCTTGGTGAAGTCTACAGGGATCAAGTACACCGAAAAGTAGACTTCAATATGAAGTCTACTGTTTTAATAGACTTCATCAAGAAGTCTACAGGGATCAAGTACACCGAAAAGTAGACTTCAATGAGAAGTCTACTAAAAAGTCTTTGTTGGTCAATTGCAAAACTAACCTACTTTTTAAGTAGACTTCATCGGTAGACTTCTACAAAAAACTCATGATTTAGTCAATTGCAAAACTAACCCTTTTTTTAGAGTAGACGTCTTGAAGATGTCTTCACGGTTTGCGCCAATTTTTTTGTTGTCAAAGGTTTGGCGCAGACTTCTTCAAGAAGTCTACTACTCTAAAATTGAAGAAAGTCAATTGCAAAATTACACCCTGCATTGACCAGTAGACTTCGTTTAGAAGTCTACATCACGACGCAGATCTGAAATTCACGAAAATTGACCAAAAAAATACATTGCAGAGCTTTTTGGTGTCGTAGACTGCTGATTGCTTCGAATTTAGGCTTCAACAAAGAAGCCCAACTGTTGCCGTGAGCTTGGTGGCCGGAAATGATAGCATAAAAGAACTTGAAGTTTTAAGAGATGGATTAGGGAGTTTTTATGATGAAAATGGAGAGAATAAAGTAGAATAGAAGGTTATGAGAGGAAAATAGTGAGATTTGGGTGGGTAAAATGGAGAGAAATAGCATTGAAAGCTTGAAGATAGTTGAAAATGGTGGTTGGATGAATTGATGAAGATGACATTTTCGTGAATAAGTGTAGGGGATGAGGGTTGTTTAGACATTATGATTTGCGAAAAAAATTAAAAAAAAAAATGTAATGGCATTTTCGTGATTATAGGTAAGTGGTGATGATAATATAGGAGAAATGAGATGTAAGTATTTTTAAAAAGTTGAGGGGTGTATATTTATATTTGACCCAAAATTTGGGTATAAAAACAAAATCATCCCAAAAGTAAATGGGAAGATTATCTTCGCAGATAACATTTGTTATAGCACAAATAAATTAATATATATCTTGTAGCTAGCATACATGAAAGGCAATATCTAATAATTGGTAAAAATATTTATACTAATTTAATACTTAACATTTCTAGTTAAATTTAGCCAGAAATGACAACGTATCATGTGGACCCCTTGCAATACCATATCAACAATTGTTTTACCATAAACAAAACGGAATTCACGTAAACCATAGATTTTTTTTTTTTTCTTGTTATCATGGGGAGGAAGAAACTGAAGCTAACTTACATTTCCGATGACACGGCGAGGAAAGCATCTTTCAAGCATAAGAAGATAGCTTTGAAGAAGAAAATCGATGAGCTCAGGATTCTTTGCGATGTTGACGTATGTGCGATCTTCTACGATCCATCCAGCTCAGATCCAGAGCCACCAGTGGTATGGCCATCAAACTCAGGGGTTAACGTAATCAAGAAGTTTGAGATGTTGCCAGATAGGGAGAAGATGTTAAAATCGGTAAACCATGGAGAATTTCTCAATCAGGAGATCGCAAAAATCAAGAAGAAGAGTCAAAATTTGGATGACGAAAATAAGGAGAGCTACATGAGGATGCTCATGTTCGGGCTTCTTGGTAACAACATGGAAGGTTTGAGTATGACCAGTAAGGATCGTCCTGACTTGTATAATTTCATCAACCAATATCTCAATGATCTTATCGATCGTAAAATTTCACTCCTAAGCAATCCGCATTTTGAAATCGGTGAATCTTCCTCAACCGCTATGGCCACATATATGGCACCACCGGCTATGACTGAAGCAGGTTCATCCTCCGTTCCATACGGCTCAATCTTTACCCTTCCTCAGGTAACCAAAGAGCTACAGTCCATTATTTCTTCAAACCAGAGACAAGAACATGTTAATTCGTCTGTGGCTATGCCCGCGGTCATGGCACCACCGGCTATGATTGAAGCCGGTTCAGGTAATTTTGTGAACTTATCGAAGTCCTATATCCCTTCAAACCAAGGAACAGAAAATATTAATTTTCTTGCAACAAATTCTGTGAATGTCACAGTCTTAAACTCTCTGCAAGTAACCAGAGAGTTTCAACCGCATGATAACTTTCTTGCAAGTGATCCCCTCACCATTGGCAACGAAGAAGTATATATTCCGGTTATGAATCAGGTTTGTTTTTGTGATCAACATTCATATATTTTCAATATTAAAAGCCTATATCTAAAAAAAATGTTATTTGTTTGTGACTTAGGATGAATTCAATTATCCGAATCCGAATCAAAATCTAAATCCGGAATTTGTTGAAGAAATGATGAAGCTCGGTGAGCAAACAGGTTTTCCTTGGATGGAAGAAGACCATCAGTTCTAAAGCATCTCCATCAATGAGGACACCAATGCTGTTATAGTTTCTTTTATTTTGACAAATGTTTTCAGTGACAAATCTTTAATTTGAATGTCGCATCATTTTATTGCATCAAGTTTGTTTGGGTTTTCTAATTAATGGCATATTATGAATTTAAAGGCAGAGTCTAGAATCACTTTCTGTTGTTTGCCTTTTAATTCGATAAAACTATCTTCAACCCAAAAGCAACATTGTTTAGTCCAAATTCTTCACTTACTATAAATCCTTTTAACTCTTATGAAAATTATATTTTTATGAATTTTATTCAAATAACAAATCATTTGAACATTGTGGATTTTTTTCTTAAATTGGAACCAATAACTAGAGCGAATTAATAACTAGATAGGCAACCTTATCATGAAAAAGTGGCTAAGAAAAGTTTATTGATTTTTTGATAATGTATGTTTATAATCACCAAACCAACAATCAAATATTTTTTTTCTTTTGAATTACCAGGAGGTTACGGGGCAAAGCCTGTACATCTCCTAGGCCCAGAACTTTAACATGTAATATTGTTTCCGTCCCAAGCGGCACTCGATGCTGTGACCTCTAAACTTTGCCTAGAATCTTTTTCTAGTTGAACTAACACCACTTGGTGACTATCAAAGATATTATCAATGCTTGGCAAAATATTGTCTAATGTACACACCTGACAAGATGTAAAACTAACTGGATACTGTAAAGAAACTCTGAAAATGCAATGTATGGTAGTGCCCAAACAAGCAGGTAAACGATATGAATTAATGTAGCTAATAATAACAAACTCGACGTAGATTAAATTGGTGAACTATCACACTAAATTAGCCTTATTGGATCATTAATATATAAAGATAAGGTCAACTTGTTGGGTTCTTGAGGGTGTGGAGAAACAAGAATGGTTGAAAGTCTGTGTCGTGGTTTCTTGTTGGGAAGATTTAGTCGGATAGAGCTATTTTTGTTGCATGGGCACCATTGGAACCGGGTATTTATATATGTACCACACTTTCTCCCTGACCCTCACCCATTATTTTTCGTCTATTACAATCTCAAGCAAGGCAAAGCTAGAAGAGTTGAGATTCAAAGAATTGGAGTTGGTCCCTTTCCTGGAGCTGTTGTTGATCCTGATAATGTGTTATGACAGTCTTTTTAGATCATGTGGAGAATGTTATGTTCCTTCTGATGCAAGTTTATTTTCTTATTGTAGATTTATCATCTGATTGCACCAATAGCTTGCATCTAAAGAAGCATAACATTCTCCACATACCACATGATCCAAAAAGAATGATAGCATCAACAGCCCCAAGGAAAGGGATGATCTCCAATTCTTGAATTACAACTCTTCTAGCTTAGCCTGCCTTGCGATCATAATAGACAATACACTTGTTCTCTACAACCTCAAGAACCCACAAGTTAACCTTACCATTATATGATTGATAAGGCTATCTTAGTGTGATAGTTTACCAATACAAATGGACGTTGAGGTTGAGTTTCAACTAAACCATTATAAGCCAGTATTTAAAGTTCACAGAAAAAGACGTAACCAAAGCACGGCAACCTCAAAACCCCTAAAATATAGATCTACATTATACTAAAAGAGAAAACGATATTTTTTCAGATGATATTTGCAAAGTGTGGTTTTGTAATGTACTTGTACATTGCTCTTATATATACAATGGATAAAATTCACAAATAATTCTATTCAACGCACCAATAAATTGATAGTTGTCTTGTAGCATGTATGAAAAAGCGCCAGCTAATCTAACTAATAATTTTTTTGGATTAGTTGAATTTAGCCAGCAAAGTGGTGACAACTCATCATGTGCAGTAGAGGGAAGAATTTGACCACAAACAAAACTTAATTCACATAAACCATAAAAAGAAAGATTTGTTTGCTATATAAATATTTGTTTTTATAGACATTTGTTTTACCATTAACAAAAAATAATTCAAATAAACCATAGAAAACGAAGATTTGTTTTCTATATAAATATTTGTTTGTATATACAATATTTGTTTTACCATAAACAAAAGATAATTCAAACTAATAAACCATAGAAAATATATATTTGTTTTCTATATAAATATTTGTTTATATATACAATATTTGTTTTACCATAAACAAAACTTAATTCAAATAAACCATAGAAAATAAAGATTTGTTTTCTATATGAATATTTTTTTATATAAACATTTGTTATACCATAAACAAAACACGACTCAAATACACCATAGGAAGAAAAGATTTGTTTTCTTTAAAAACATATGTTTATATAAACATTTGTTTTACCATAAACAAAACATAATTCACATAAACCATAGGAAAAAATAAAATTGTTGTTGTCATGGGGAGGAAGTTAGACCTAGCATACATTTCCGATGACACGATAAGGAAAGCAACACTCGAGCATCTGAAGAACGGATTTATAAAGAAATTCCATAAGCTCAAGAATGTTTGCGAAGTGGACGCATGTGCGGTCATCTTCAATCCATCCAACTCAAATCCAGAACCACCAGAGGTATTGCCATCAAACTCAAAGGTGTTTAACGTAATCCAGAAGTATGAGATGTTGACAGAGAAGCAGAAGACATGGAGATCGCTGAGCCATGAAGAATTTCTCAAGCAAGAGATCTTAAAAGTCAAGAAGAAGTCTCAAAAATTGATTGAGGAAGATAAAGAGGGCTACATGAGGATGCTCATGTTCGAGTGTCTTGATGAGAACATGGGAGGTTTGAGTATGACCGATAACGATCTTCTTGCTGACTTGATTTATTTTATTGATCATTATCTAAAGAGTCTTAATGATCGTAAAGACGTACTCTTAAACAATCCGAGTTTTGAAGTCGGTGAATCTTCCTCAGTGGCAATGGCTACGGACATAGAACCAATTGCTATGCCCGCAGCCGTTGAACCTCCGGCTATGTTTGAAGAAGGTTCAGGTTACTTTATGGACTTGTTGCAGTCCATTATATCTTCGGACCAAGAACCAGAACATGTTAATTCGCTTGCAACCATTTCTCCCAATGCCTCAGTCTTAAACTCTCCACAAGTAGCTATAGAGTTGCAGCCGCATGATACTTTTCTAGCAAGTGATCCCTGGCCCAATAGCAACGAAGAAGTATATATTCCGGTTATGAATCAGGTTTGTGTTTCTGATAAACATATATGCATTTTAAAATCATAATAATCCATATATATCTATAACAATGTTGTTAATCGATTGTGTCTCAGGGTGAATATTACTATCCTTATCAGAATCAAGATCAGCAACTCGTTGAGGAAATGATGAAGCTTGGTGAGGAAACAGGTTTTCCTTGGATGGAAGACAATCACCAAGAGTTGTAAAGCCACCAATGTTATGTTTCCTATGTTTTGACATGTTTTTCAGTGACATCTTTGGTTTGTTATTATGTCTTGTCTTTTTGTTTCATCAAGTTTATGTCTTCTATTTAATGTATTTTCTAGCATAAGAATAGACATTAGTGCCAGTTTCTGAGTTTAGAGTCGGGATCTAGAAATATTTTGTGTTCTTTGTCTATTTAATAAATAAAATTTATTTACAAACATTCAATTGCAAAGTAGGATAAGTTTTTTATAGAATGATTATATCATTTCCTTTTTATAGGATAATTATATTCCTAAAATTTTCATTGAAATAAGAATCATTTTGTGTTGTTTGTCTTTTTTATTCAATATACATTATATTTCTTTTTATTCAATTTTTTTTTTTGTCAAATTACACTTGACAAGCTGTAAAATTAACTGGATTCAGTAAAAACACTTTGTGTCACACCTGAAATTAAACTAATTCATAAGATGTTGTAACATCCGTAAACCAAAGAAGTGACATTTTTGTCTGGTGTCAGGCAACACCAAGGCTGGTGTCGGTCAACACCGGCCGATTGCAAATTTTCGGTTTGTTTTAATTGTCCGGACTGGTTTAAGGGTGAAAAACCCTACTTTGCAAGATAAAAAGGTTTAGCCACTTCTGGAGGCACGTTTTTCGAGAGAAAGCAGAGAGAAGGCGATTTGAAGAGTTTTGTGGAGTTTCTGGGATTTCTGAGGAGGATTGTTGCTGTTCTTCACCATCTCCCTTGTTTTTCCCTTCTCAAACCTTAAGCAAGGTGAGTGTGTGACTGTAGGCCCGTGATTCTCTATATTTGTGTTTGAGTTTGATGGATAGATATGAGTTTATGTGATTTTTTGTGGTGTTTATGTGTTGATTGTTGAGTTTATTCATGTTTTGGTTAATAACTGTGATGATTCTGTGTTTTTCGTGTTGTTTCATTGCTTTGGGAAACGCCATGTCGAACGGGTGTCAAGCGACACCAAGCTGGTGTCGGTCGACACCAAAGTTGCTAGTGTCGATCGACACCAAGCGGGTGTCGATCGACACCGATGCTGTTCGAGTGGGTGGTGTCGATCTTGGTGTCGGTCGACACCAAAGTTGCTAGTGTCGATCGACACCAAGCGGGTGTCGATCGACACCGATGCTGTTCGAGTGGGTGGTGTCGATCGACACCGATGCTGTTCGAATGGGTTAACCGATTTAATTGAATTATAATTGGAAATCAATTGGTTAATTGAAATTAAATGGTTTAATCCGCTTGAATGGATTTAATTGTTTTAAGTGATTAATTGGAATAGTTTAATCAATTATTTTCGGTTTAATAATTAATTAATATTATTATTTAGTTTTGAGAATTACCTAATTATTTATAAATATTTTAAATGTGGAGAAATATTTAATAATTGTGGAAATTATTTAAAAGACTTTAGTTGTTTAGAATTTGCGTAATTGGTCTGTTGGCAGAATGATCGTTTGAGATAATATTACGCATTTCTTTTCCTGTGATGCAGGTAAAAGTAAAGTGTGATCGCGGAATCAAGGCCGAAGAAGAAGATGATAGGACTTTTATGTTTTATTGAATTGTTTAAATTGTTAGACTTATTTAATTATTTATTTGCTTTTGCTGATTATTGTTAATTGATTATGGCCCTGTTCTTTTCATAGTCGCTGCGGCTGCGACTGCGACATATCAATACGGCAGAGACGGCGGTGAGCAACATCGCAAAACGACAATAACAGAGGCAAAACGATGATCATAGAGGAGTCGCATGAGAGATAAAGTGTCGCAGGAGAGAGGGAAACTGCCGCTGGAATATTGCAGCGACTGTCGCAGCGGCAACTCAACAGCAAAATCTGACTCTTTTCAAACACGGCCGCGACTCCTTTCCACAGTTACACCTGTGTCTACGTTAATTATTTTAATCGCCATCGCTGCCGCAGCGATTATAAAAAAAACATGGCCTATTTATTAATTTATTGGTTTTTAAGACTCCTGCTAAAATTGTTTAATTATTAAAAAAAAAGCTTGATTGTTTCAAATGCAATGTATGCTATATTTTTTTCAAACAAAAAATTAGGTAGTTTTACTGCCCAAACAAGGTAAATCTGAATGAGTGTACTTATTATCTCTTAAATTCAAACAAATGTGATGAATCTCTCAGATGTATAGATATTTAAAGAGGAAGCATGGCCAAAACTAGTTAAAATGTATACATAAACTTATAGAAGTTATCTATAAAAAAGGCCTACTATATGAATATTTTTTTTTTAAAAAATTGTTAACAAAACCTAGAAAGAATGTAAAAATAAATATAATTTTTGTAATTAAAGGGTCCCAAAATCATTTTGTCTACGGGTCTCAGTTTTTCTTAAGCTAGACCAGGAACACAAACTTCAGTAAATATCCTAAGGAACTTATTTCTAAGTCAACTATCTCTTAAATATGGATAATCTTCTCTGTTATGGCACCAATATCTATAAGTGAAGTTGTTCCTCTTTTTTTGAGTAAGCTAATACTTTTGGGAATAATTTTTCTCCGGCCACCAATGACAATCTGGTGGATGTTTGAAATCCACAATCAGATCCTAGTAATAGACAGTAGCAGGGAAGGACATCCAGCTGTGACTTAAGATATAAGTTACAATCCGAACTAAACTAAGGAGAAAAAAAAAAAAAAAGAAAAAAAAGTTTTGTTGATCATATGATAACCGTTCTGAGCAAACAGGCTTGACCAACCCAGTCACTGCAATTTGCACAGAAGTTTAAACAGTGTTTTGGATATTTTTTTTTTCTGCCTAGGAGGTCTGAATGTGATGGTAAAAGATTTTTTTTTGCCAAGGTGGAGTTGTTGTTATTCTCATAACTTCACATATAATTTAACGTAAACAAAAAACACGATGAATAACTTAGCTAAATAAGAGAGTGTTACCAAGTGGTTATCAATATTACAAAAAAAATGGAGTAATATAATCGAGTATCACTTGAGACGGAATGTACATGTTATGATAATCGAACCAATATTAAATATTATCATTCTGGGTCTGGGATTGAAGATGTACGGATTTCAGTTTGATCGTTTGGTCGTCGTAAATTTCCGAGGTTTTTACAACGCTCGAATTAGGTGAGCACATGGTTTAAAATGCGTATTAAAGATTTACACCGTTTTTTTAACAACAGTTAAAGTCTATGTTAAATCGTTGTAAAAAAATGAAATCGTTTGAAATTGGTTGGGAAGTTCGTTCCAAATTCGTTGTTAATGTCACAAAATTTTCAATTTATACCATGAGGTCCAATAACGAAAATTTCACTCTCAAACACTTAAACTTCTTTCTCCCAAAAAACTGAAAAATCAAAGAAAAAAAAATGTCAATTTATCAGTTACGAGAATGGATGTACAATCGTCAAAATTCTGATGGGTTGCTGAGGAAAGAGTTCAGAGATGGCCTTGAAGGATTCATGTATCAGGCCAGCCCATTGCAAATTACGATCGAAAGCGGTAATAAGTACATGTATTGTCCTTGTCCAAAATGTATGAATAAGAAATTTTTGCTTATCTCAAGAGTATGGTCGCATCTGTTGAATAGAGGATTTATGCAGAATTATTATATTTGGTATTGCCATGGGGAAGGTCATGGGGGAAATACAGCTAGTAGTAGCAGTCGTAATTATATTAATGAAGGAATGCATTTTGAGGAAAATGTGGATCCAGTACTTGAACATCATCCTGTTAATTACGGTAGTGAAGTTCATAGAATGCCTGAAATTATGACAGATGTATTTCCTGAAACCGCAAGTACATTTGTAGATCCTCATTATGTAGCGTATGAGGAACCCAATGCAGATGTAAGAAAGTTTTTTGATATTTTAGCAGCAGCAGATCAGCCTTTGTACGATGGATGTACTAAGGGGCATACAAAATTGTCAGTTGCAGCAAGGATGATGACTCTTAAAACTAATGGTAATATAAGTCAATTTATCATGGACGGTTGGGCTGATCTAATTATAGATATCTTACCAAATGACAATGTAGCTGCTGATTCGTATTACGAGTACAAAAGTTGGTGTTTAGCCTTGGGTTGCCTTCTCAGATGATAGATGTTTGTGTTGATAATTGTACGTTATACTGGAAAGATGATGATAAGTTGCAGGAGTGTCGATCTTGTCATAAGCCACGATACAAGCCACAAGGTCGTGGTCGAACCAAGGTACCGTACCAACGGATGTGGTACCTACCATATAGTAAGCTTTCATACTTCCATCTAAGCAAATAAGAGTTTGGGGTGAGTTTAGGGTTTAGGGTTACATTTAGCGACGATTTTGAGACGACTCGATGTTAAGTCGTTGCTACTGAAAATAAAAAAATTATTTCATCGTATGAAATCGAAAAACAATATTACGCGCCGTAATATTGTGATCGATGTAAAAACGTTGCAAATTACCATCGAATTTACGACGACCCCACAAGAATCATCGTAAATGCGAGGTAAACATTTTACAACCAATTTAACATTTCAGCGTCCCGGGTGCGAGAAATAAAATATATTGAAAATGTTTCCATCGAATTTACGACGATTCTTGTGGGGCCGTCGTAATTTCGATGGTAAGTTGCAACGTTTTTACATCGATTCCCACTTTCTCCGTTTCCTGTGCGTGTTTATTATTTTAATTGGAAATAGTTCTCATCGATTTAACGACGACGCTTTACCTGTCGTTGCAAAATCGTCCTAAATTGCGACGATTTTCCAACTGCAAAAATATCTATATATATCCGACGCCTCAGACTACCATCGCTACAACCTCTTCTCCCAAAAAAAAAAAAATAACTTCTCACGAAAAAAAAAATGTTTTCAGTTTCTATTTCCATTCCGATTTTCCCTTATCATTCAAACGCAACGGTTAGTTAGTATTTATTTTATTTTTCATTTGTACTTGTTTAGTTAGAACCTGTTTAGAAATGGAAATATATATTTGTTAGAATTGTTTAGAATTGGAAATATATATTTATTATAAATATATAGTTATAGAATTTGAATTATGTTTAATGTTAAATATATTTGTTTGTTGATATTAATTTGCATATGAGACCTCCAAGCAGCCAAAAACATTATTACCATCAATTCATGCCGGGTAATAATGCATCTGGATCTGGTCCTTCTACTTCTACTTCGGGAAATACGACAGTCCCGATGACACAGACGCAATCGCAGAGATATTTTCCCCCACCATCACCGCAGCACCAACAACCACCACCACCGCAATACCAACAGCCGCCACCACCGACCCCGCAGCAACACCTGCCTCGGCCATACGCACATATGACCATTGATGAGTTGCTAGCTCTATCCTGGCGAGTAAACCTAACTAGACTCCATCCAGAGAAAGAAGATGGAGCACTGTGGTACGTTAAAACGTTTGAAATTTTAAAAATTTAATTTATTAATTTAATATATATATAATCTTTTAAATATATTAATTAACAACATTTGTTTTACGATATAACAGGTTTGGTACGGAATGTGCGGTCGCGCGCACCATCAGCGATATCATCAAGTCGTATTTTTCCGAGTCTCATGCAAATTGTACCGAAGTCATTCCAAAAACCAAAGACACTTGGTTGAAGATGTTTGCGGTGATAATTTTTGCGTTTTTTCTTAATTTATAATTATATATTTAATTATTTATATTTAATATAATTAATTTAATTATAAATTGATTTTTTTTTTCACCAACGCTATAACTGGGATGTAGCTCATAATGAAGAGGTGAGGACTAATTTTATGGAAAAGGCCAAGTTGCGTTTAAACAACACCGTCTGCGACTGAAAAGAAATGGCGGTTAAAGGGCATCGACGCAAAGCCGATTTTCATCAGCATCGACGTTTGGAACGGTTTGGTTCAATTCTGGATGAAGCCACACTTCATAGAGACGTCTATGAAGTGCTCTGCTTCCCGTTTAACGGTTGGTCCTGACGGCCAACCGAAGGTCGTCCCTCACACTTCCGGTCAGACGCCTTTTGGCGGAAGACGTTTAGAAATGCTAATATCGCACATTTTTGCTTCTTATTATTTATATATACAAAATAATATAAATTATAAGATAATGAATTATAAACTAATTAAATTCATTTTTAGGCTGCGGAGAATGGAGGTGTACTCCCTTCATTGACGGAAGTTTTTCAGAAGACCCACAAGAAGAAAGACGGAAGTTTTGTAACTCCCAGAGCTGAGGAAATATGGAACGACGTGAACCCAAGGGTCATTGAGGAACAAACACAACACTCCTAGCAGTTATCTCCCGGCGGTTCCATGTCGGTGGAGTTGAGCACCCCGATATTGACCGCATCTTCGTACAGGTAAATATTAATTTATTGTTAATTAAATTTTATTATATTTAAACTTTATTAATATCAATTCAGTGTTTAAAAATGGCAGGTCATCCCTAAGAATAGGGATAAAACTATTGGGATGGGATCGATTCACAAGGTTCCTGTTGCTTCGTCACTTGCTCCGCCACGCTGATAAAGGGTTCTTTGAGTATAAAGGATTCAAGTCCAGAGGACCAGCGT
>OVBJ01001809.1:0-23753 GCA_900406535.1 Noccaea bulbosa
GCCAAGGTCCAATTTGGCCAGAGGAAGATTATAGTCTCTCATGCGTATGGCGTTAATTATCACAACACATCAACACATGTTTTAAGAAAGGTGAGGAATGTTCAAAATTTAATTACAACATTTCACAAAAATTCTGGCTATCCTTAAAGAGTATCAATCACACTATGAAACAAAGGATATGAAGCCAAGAAGAAAGAATGTACATACTCTTCTCTTGCATACAGCACGATCAAACACACGTATAAGAGAGTGAGGAATGATGAAATCACAAGCAAACAAATGTTGATTAGAACATCATATGAATCAGAGAAAGAAGCAGGGGACTTTCTAATTCAAGCAATTATCAAATACACTGAGAAAGAGGTCTCAAGCTAAAGATTAGCAGGCAAACAAAAAAAATCATACTTTAGTGCTGAGATAAGAAACTTAAAAGAGTAAAGAACATCGATTACATCAGAAACCAGAAAACCCCCAAAAGAGTCGTTATATCGATTTCTTCCAGAAATTACATAAAAATTCGACAGAAAACGACGGAAATCTGAAACAGTAGGTACGAGAATGGAGGAAAATTAAACCAGATCAGTTGATATCGGCGTCGTCGAAATCATCCTCGAACATGTTGAAGAAATCGGCGTCGACGAGCTTGCTCTCAGAGATAAGTCCTCCTTCGCTGAGAATCTCCATGGCTTCGATGTCATCAACGTCCATAGCCATCGAAGAACCTGCATCATCCATCTCCGCCAACATATCCAGTTGCATCGGCCTCATTTCTCTTTTCTCTCTTCGTCGTCTGCTTTTTGTTTTTTCTCTTCTGGAAATTATCTGATCTAACGAAGACTGTCGAAGATTACTACATATTGATGGCATTTTGGTTGGGCCCAAATTATGTAAATTTGGATCCATCAAGGCCTATTATATGGCCCATTATTTTAAGGCAATTTTTTTGTTGTTGTCTGAGAACAGTAAGTTTTATTTGATAAAACACAAGATCGAACTTACCTCTATTTATTTTCTTTATAATAAAGAAATTGGAAAATATAGATGAATTTCTCTAATCAATACACTAAAATAATAGGATTAAAACTACTATAACTTTTGTTCAAAATCCTCTATTAAAAATACAAAACGACTTTTTTTTTTTTAATAAAACAAAAGGAAAACTTTTAAAACACATGTACTCTTTGTGAAATGGTGGAAGTATGTTACTTCAATGTAAAAGATGGTGTTGGCTTTTCTTGGAAATAGTTAATATATGTGCTATGTGGTGGGATCATAGTGTTTGTATCGTGATATCATATGAGTACATTTATGGCTCACCGAAGAAAATTTCTAAATTTTAGACTTTTAGAAGATGGAAACCCGTTTAATATTACTACCCAAAAAAAAATACTGAAAAGCAACGGGCCGTTATTTTTTTCGAAACAAAAACAAGTACTTATTGCTTTTTCATTCTTGTTTTCTTATAAAAGTCTTAAAATAAATTATCTTCAACCAAATAGTTATAGTATCCGACGAAGTTCACGGCTGAATCGATTTCACATTAATCATTTGAATATTGCAACGGTCGCTTTTCTAAGTAAGATACATTGAATTTATTGATCTAAAGAAAAGTCAAACCAACAAGGAAAAAAATTCAATTTCGTGAATGTCTGAGGGTTTTGTTTCAAGTTGTACGATAAACGTACTAATTAATACTTCAATATTTTATTATAGCCACCAATCTTGACTGTATTTTTATTTACATTATTGTTTTTTCCCCCACTACTTTTGAACTCCAGTCTAACATGTATATAGTTAGAGTGAAACTCTCTGAGAAATTTTTAACAACGAATGTGATCTTAATATTCCGACCGATTCTTTATCAAAAAAAAAAATATTCCGACCGATTTTTTTTATTTGCGTATAAAGGCTTTATTTTCTTACACTAGTTTTGGACATGCAGGGACTGACTTTTTTGTTTCTAGATACATCAATAATTCTATTATTTATAAGGGATCCAAAACTCCAAATGCACTCTTCAGTCTTTACACACGTCAAAGATTATGAACTACACATGATATCCCATTTCTCATAAATCATAACTCTGGCGAATATAGAGTTTTAATTTACTAGGGTCATATAGAGATTCAACACGTATTTGTAGGAGGTCAATGGTATTTTACGTACCATTTATTTCTAAAAAACTAACAAACTTAAACTAATATATAACTTTTACAAAAATAATAGGGTGTCAATTGACCCTCATATAACCACAAGTGGCTTCGCCCCTGATAACTCACAACTCATAAAGTCATAACTAAACAAAGTGGCACGAGTCGAAATATAGAGCAAATTTTTAACATGAATTTGAACTTGTTGATCATAGCTGATAAATATATACTGGCTTCTCTTTTCATAATTAGTTTTAATTTCTGCTAATTTTTAACTTGTACTTGTAGAAAAAAAAAGTCTCTTCTTCTTCCATCTTTCAAACCAAAATTACCCTCCAGTTTTTTATATATGTACGGGACTTATCATTTATAATACCGATAGCAATATCACCCGTTCCAAGTAAATTGGTATCCCTTTGCAGGAGCGAATCATGTTTGAAATTGATACTCCGAATCTGCGAATCATGTTTGAAATTGATACTCCGAATCTTTATTTAGTGCGGCGACAAGGTACGCGTCTCCAAAGTCTGAGATAAAAATATATATACATTGCATGCGGTGACAAATGAAATTTGAGATTCGTGATCGAGTTGTTCAAAAGTTTGTTAAAAGCTTTCTGCTTTCAACTTGCCAACATCTAAAGTCCAATATAAGAAAATTCTTTTCACATAGTTGTCACTT
Source organism: Noccaea bulbosa (assembly GCA_900406535.1). Taxonomy (NCBI): domain Eukaryota; kingdom Viridiplantae; phylum Streptophyta; class Magnoliopsida; order Brassicales; family Brassicaceae; genus Noccaea; species Noccaea bulbosa. Next base: position 2,832 of record OVBJ01001809.1, read on the forward strand.
TTTAATTGGCTCATTTTCTTGTAAATGTTAAAATCTAATTTTTTTTTTTTTTTTTTTTTTTTTTTTTTAAAAAAAAAAAAAAAAAAAAAGANGGCATTTTATTGTTTAGAACCACTAGTTAAGATTAAGAATACTCAAGACAATGGAATTTGTTTCTATAAATAACCTTAGACATGTAAGGGAAAAGGCAGAGAAAAGGAGTAGTTTGACGCTCACACATGAATCAACCATTGTTAGTTTATCAATGTGTTTCTTTCAGAAAGGGAGAAGATTGGAAGATATTAACAAATTTGTTACTAATAACTTTCGATGTACACTATGTTATATCTAGTGCTTTAATGCAAGGTCGGGGTTTTTGTAATGCTTTTTAGCTTGTAACTGCAAGAACAAAAATATGATTTTGAGTTCTATCTTATAAATTGTTTTTTTTTTTTTCACAGATGTTATTAATTAATAGTAACTCAAGTATTCAAATAATTTCAATTTATTTTTCTTGAGATTTGTAATGATTACCAGTAATTATCAAAAAGTAACTTAATTTTATTAAAACATAATATATTTAAGAACGGAAAATATTTCAACCATATACAACCTTCTTTTTTTGGGACAACCACAACTTTCATTCCATAACAGAGTTTACATAGGTGAGGCAGAGCAGTAAAATCATACATAGATTTCTTTGCAATCGAATCAGCAACTACATTCTCAGAACGAGAGATAAAAGTAAAAGAGATACTAGAGAAGGATGAAGCAAGAGACTGGATATCAAAAAGAAGTCCAAAAGATTTCTTTGATGCTCTCTCGTGATGAAATGGCTCGGATCAGATCATGAGCGTCTGACTGAAGGTGGATCTTAGATAGACCTGAACCCTTAGCATGGTTGAGAGCTGCACAAATCGCAAGTGCTTCTGCCATTAGCGGAGAGCTCACAAACGTGTCTGTCGCACACCCTTCATTAAAATGAATCCTGTGTTGGTGTGTAAAGACCCAACCTAGCCCTGCAGTTTTAGATCCTGCATTCCAAGCTGCATCGGTATTGCTGAGAATTGTATCCAGAGGTCGTGATATCATAGGGATACTAGTGGAACTCGACTGAGCCGTCTTGATCTTTTGCTTGTAAAACTGGTTTCCTCAAAGATACAATAATTCCTAGATGTCCATAGAGCCCAACAAAGCCAAGGAAACAGAGAACTTGAGATAATACCTGTCCGAGGTAGGCAAACCCAGCTTTTTGATGCAATAAGAGAATATTTGAAGTTCATAAGTAGAGATGAGTTAATTGGGATAACAAACGGAGCGTGCAGCCAAACTTGAATAGCGTAGGGGCAATGGAACAGGAGATGTTCCAGCGACTCCAAATCTCCACTGTGAAGGCAAGTGGAATTTTCTAGAAGACCTCGATTGAGAAGGTTCTCTCCTGTAGGTAGTGCATTTTGTGCAATCTTCCAGAGAAAAACCTGCAGTATTTGTGAGTCGTTTGCTTTCCAAATTTTCGAATTCCAATTAAAGCTCAAGTGGGGGTGGGTCTGCTGTGGTAATACTGGGTCCTCTGTGGAGGCTGTGTGGTAGCCAGATTTGGTAGTGTAGACTTTTGATCGAGTAGAGAGCCAAATCTGCTCGTCTTTAGCTCCTTTGTGACTTGGTCTCAGACACAAAATTCTTGACGCATAGGTAGGTAGGACAAGTTCTATCTTCTGTTTGTCTCAGCTTCCTGATTCCGTGACAAGGTCTGCAACTTTTAGATCCTTTGAATGTGAATCTGGAGGGCCAATAGGAGTTAAAGGTGCTTCCAACGACAGCCAACCGAGGTATTTTCACCATTTCCAATGGCTACTCCAAGTTGTTTAACCAATAGATTCCTTCCTGTAAGTATCTCACGACATCCATGTGATGAACTTGAGTGACTTTCCACCTTAAGCAAGGTTTTATCTTTACAATACTTCCCTAGAAGAACACGAGCGACCAGGCTGTTCGGTTTAGAGAGGATACGCCAACTTAGTTTGGCTAGTAAGGCGTCATTGAAGTTTTGGATTTCTCTAAACCCAAGTCCATCCTCACTCTTCGATTTTGCTAATCTGTCCCATGAGATCCAGCAAATGCTTTTCTTATTTAGATTTGAGTCCCACCATATACAACCTTCTAATACAGTAAAGTCATTATTCACTTTTTTGAGAAAACCGATCAAAAATCTTAAGTGGACACAAATAAATACATATATATTAAATTATCAATCATCACAAATAGTATTATTCGAGCTCTCAATAATACATAAAACTCCAAAAACTTATAAAATAGAAAAAGTTATGTACAAATTGGCTTCTTCACCTTTTCATATGTAGCAATGTAGCAATGTAGCATTGGACCTCATGAGTCATGCTAGGACAATATATCTTCTTTCCACTTTGTACGAGATTGGACCTCATGAGTCATGGTCATGCTTCCATCTTTCTGTGAAAGACCCAATAACCCCCTCCTTTATCATATATGTACGGAAGTACCATTTAATGATACAGACAAAGTCACAAAGGTTCCAAGTTATTTGTGATCTCTTTGTCTAAATCATGTTTGTCAATAGTATAATAATATGATACTCTGAATCTTGAGGTGCGGCAACTAGGTACGAATCTCCAAAGTTGTTGAGATTACAAAATATCTTTTAAAAAATAATAAAATAGTATTGATAATAACAAAACATTATTGCATGTAGTGACAAATGAAATTTAAGATCGGGTTGTTCAAATTTTGTAAACACAGCTTGTTCTGCTGCAACTTGGTAGCATAAGTCCAATCAACGATGTAAGCCATATCATTTATTGCTATAAATAGCCAAGTATTTGCGTTAGCCATGTAAAGGAAAAAAAAGAGTAGTTCAGGCTCACACATGGAATGCTTTCAGTTTTCAAGTTAGTTTTTACCAAATTGTCAGTTAATGTTTCTAGAAAAGGGATATAAATTCGACGCAAACAATTGCCTTAATGCAAGTTTGGTTTTAGGCTTTTAGCTACATATCAAATGTCCAAATTTAATACCTCACATGCCTAACTCCTACATACCTTATAATGCAGCAAATAAAAGGTTATAAATTTTGAATAAAAACGGAATCAAAACTCTAAAGAGAACACAAATGAGCACATAGATAAAAACATCACAACCCATAAAACTGTACATTAATGCAATGCAAAAACCCATCCAAAACAATATTTAGAATATCCAAGAACATCATTAAAACCCCCCCACAAAATAATAAATCTTTTAAATCAAACAGTAACACCAGAAGGAGAAGGAGATCTAGGCTCAACTTTCCTTAGCTGAATGGCTTTGTGAGACTCATCATCATCAAAGTACATGTACGCAAAACCACCGTGCCGGGTCATATCCATACCCGCCATCTCATCCTCCGCCGATATCCTCAACAATTTCATTTTCTTGAGGATGAAGAAAAGCGTCCCCATGGTCGCACTCACCCAACCGGCGATCACAATGATTTGAATCAGCTGAGCTCCCAGCAGTTTCCCTCCTCCTCCCATGAACAAACCGTACGGCCTCCCGGGCCTCGCGCCGTAAATCTGGTTCAAGTACTTCTCTCTAGCGAAAAGCGCCGTGAATATCAGCCCCCACGCGCCACATCCGCCGTGTAGCTGCGCCGCCTCAAGCGGGTCATCGTATCTTAGCTTCTCAGCGAGCTTGTTGCATCCGATGAGGACAAGGGCAGCCACGAACCCGCAGATAATCGCAGCCCACGGCTCCACCACCGAACAGCCTCCGGTTATTGCAGCAAACCCTCCGAGAAGGCCGTTACATACGTCGCTAACGTTCCAATGTCCAGAGAGAAGACGTTTCCCAAAGAGAGTCGTGAGCGCCGCGGTGCAGCCAGCGAGCGTGGTCGTGACTGCCGTCCGTCCGACCGCGCTCCACTGGCCGTTGACCGTGCCTGACTCGTACGTGACAAGGATCTTGTTGAAAGAGCCAGGGTTAAATCCGTACCATCCAAACCAGAGGAGGAATGTTCCAAGGACAACAAGCGACGCCGAGTGGCCTCGTAGAGCGATGGCTCGTCCACCGCTATCGAACCTCCCTAGTCTTGGACCTTCTATCAACGCACCCCAGAGACCAGCGATACCTCCGACCATGTGGACAACGCCGGAGCCAGCAAAATCGATCGCTCCGGTGCTGAAAAGCAAATCTCCGTCGGTACGGAACGGACTAGCCCACCCATCAACGGACCAGAACCAGTGAGAGACGACCGGGTAAACAAAACCGGTTAAGAACGATGAGTAGATTAGATAAGCAACGAACTGAGTCCGTTCGGCGATGGAGCCGCTAGTGATTCCGGCGGCGGCGATAGCGAAAGCCCATTGGTAAAGAAAATTAGCGTAGTCGGCTGAGACTGTAGGGAAGTCTTTGAGACCGAAGTTCTGTTTACCGATGAAGCCGTTTGACGGAGATCCGAAGGCGAAGGCGTAACCGAACAGATAGTAAAAGAGACCTCCGGCTGCAGCGTCAAGGACGTTGGTGAGCATGATGTTCATCGTGTTCTTGGCTCTAACGGAGCCGGCGCAGAGCATAGCAAAGCCAAGCTGCATAGAGAAGACGAGGTAAGCGGAGAAGAGGAGGTATGTGTTGTCTACGGCGAAAGCAACGTCGGTGAATTTGTTGTCAACGGTGGTAAGCTGGCCGCAGATGTAATTTGCCGCCGCCGTGGCATTAGGGCCTAATAGGAGGGCGAGATCTGTCGCTGAGCAAGATGAAGCTCCCGACATGTTGAGAGAGTGGGTGAGAGAGTTAGGAAACAGAGAGAGAGAGAGCAGAGGAACTCTGTTTATATAAAATAAAGGAAGCTTTTAGGGTTGACTTTTCAAAATTACAGCTTGACGAAATTTATACAAATTGCAAAGTCTTTGAGTTTTGTTTGCTAGTGAATAACATAAATAAACAATAGTGATAAATTGAAATCTACATTCTCATCTAATAAATCGGTATAGATAAGATCTGTGTGTTCGGAGAAAAAGATTCCATCACATCCAAAATCACAAGAAAATTTCTCCCTACCTTAGAATTGTTACTGTTTGTATTTTATCATTTATATGTTTTGATTGATTTTTTTTTCTTCTTCTTCTTTTTCAATTTATGGAAATTTCTTTAGTGTTTGGTGAAAAGAGATTGAAATTTCTTATGGAAATAGAAAGTTCCAGTTTGACTTTGACCAGATATTTTTTGGTTTTCATAAGTTTTACATTTAAGTATATAAATTACAGGTCGTACTTCTTTTTGATTTTGTTGACAGTTAAATTATGTCTTATAAACTTAATTCGAACAATGACCAGATTAGCTTCTAGATCAATGCATCACCAGGTTAGATGTGGATTATAAATCAACAAATATTTTATATATTATTTTATGTAACTCTTTCAAACATAAAAATAAAATTTCACAAATAAAATATTATAATTTTAATAAATTTTATAATTTTATTTTGTTTTCGACTTTTGATATATTATAAAATATTAATTAATTATCAATTTCTCATGTACATGAGATGGAGTATAGTCCCTCCATAGAGCATACGCAATTATAATCATAACGAAATACAATGATAATAAAGAAATAAAGTTGATTGATTCAAACATGTCTTGTTAGTAAGCAAATGTTGACCAAGGAATCTGCATCTTGGTTTTTCGACTTTCCCACTTAATTTTGAAAAAGAAGATTATTGTGCATAGTGGGACCCAACGATATATTCATTTGATACTTTGAGTTTTAGTTCACACGAGACACGGGAAAAACTTATTGTCACAACAACTGATGATGCATTTAGCGAAAGCTTCAAAAGCATCCACACTTGTTATATTTTTCATTTTTAATATATCTTTCAAATCGCAAATACTTTTTGAAATAAACAAATATATATGTCACACTATTGTAATCGAAATTGTAATTGTCAAAATTTATAAATAAAATTATAAAAAATAACTTGAAAATTGAATTATACTTTTGAACATGAATGATTTATTTGACAAATAAACGAAAGTTAAGATCAATAACGAGATGAATTTAGCAAAAAAAAAATAAAGTAGAAAATAGGAGTACAGTATTTCAGCAACGTATTTCAGCTCAAAAACGTTGTAAAAAGGTTGGATCCCTTTCTCTTATGCTCTTTTCTTGTTTTATAACTTGAGTTTGTTTGACATTTTTATTTATTCAGATTGACTCGCTATTAATCGCATTTATCTATGTAGATTCAGCCATTTTTAGTTAAGACATTACATTGTTTGTTTCAAGGATCAGTTTGACTTTGTTGTTTAGTCCGGCCTGGTCTGAGTTCGTCGTATGACGTCGATTACCTTTCAGACGGATGCGTTTTACTGGGTATACAATATTTATCATTGTATCGCCGTAAATATCAATGATAAATATTTTAGAAAAGACATATACTTTGATTGGTAACCATAAATGAAGGTAATTAATACAAATTCTAATGCCGGATGTGTTACCAATCAAAAGAGTATTATATATGTGATAATACAAAACATACTAGAGTTGTATCCGCGCCCTGCACGGGTGATATTTTCTGAATTTATATTTTATTAAAAACTACTATTTAACTATTTCAAAATTTTATGCGACTGATTTTTACCTTATTTTGGTTCTTATTTTCGTATACAGTGTGGAAATTAAGCATTTTAAGTTTTTTTAAAGGTAAACAAATTAAAAATTTTAACCGTAGCCATAGATTAAATATGATAGATTTAATCAAGATATATAAAACTTAAATGATTATAATATAATAAGATAAGAAGTTTTATGTGTGAGTACACGGATTAAAACTTTTTTTTCTTTCAAAACTTAAACATATTTTATTATAATTCCAAAACAATCCAACCAAAAAAAAAATCATCTGCATAATCCAAATTATCAAGATACAAAAATATAATTAATTTTGTATTGAAAGTTGAAAGAGATGGAGTAATATTCAAATTTTTAATCAAAATAAAATATTTATAAAAAATTGTTTTATTCGATTTATTTATACAGTTTAATTAAAACCATATTAAATCAAAAATAAAAAAAATAATTTACATTTGAATACCTACTAAATGAGGTTTCTTACTCATATAGTTGCATATTATCTATTTTTCATAATATATTTATACATCTCCACACAATAAAATATCCAATATGAGAATTTTAATAGTTTTAGTGATTATTATTGTTTTTAAAAAATTCAAATCATAGCATATACAAAAAAAAATAGATTTTCTTCATTGGGTTTTTTATATTTTGATTCAAGTTATTTTATAAAATAAAGGAGATATATAATGATTTTTAAAAATTATTATGATAGAATTAACTTGAATCTCATATCTTCCTTATTTACTTATTTTCGTAATTGTCAATTAAGGAAAGAGAATGATAAATTTTTATTAATAGTTATATATATTTGATTCTCTAAACAAAATATGCAATGACATATTATGTAAATTCTCTAGTAACATTTGTCTAAATTGTAAAGACCCTTGAGAGTGAACCATGTGATGATACTTCAACATGGTAAATGTGTTAATAACACATTAGAATAAAGTTATTTCTAAAAAATATTTCTCTTTTAATATATTAGAGATATTTGTCAATGTTAACTTTTTGATCATGTTAAAATATTACATTTTTCTAAAAATAAACATTAGAATATTCAAAATTTGGATTTAATATAAAATATTTTATAATTATGATTAAATTAAAATGTGTATTTATTCGTTATAATCATATAGTGTAACTGAAAGACCATATTAAATCGAATAAAGTTTAGAAAAACATTTACATTTAGATACCTACTAAATGAGGTTTTTTAGTTATATAGTTGCACATAATGTAGATTTATTTTATACTAATAGATTTCTTAACCATCACTCAACAACATATTTGATGTGGAATTTTAACAGTTCTAGTAAATTTTTTTGTTTTTAAAAATTCAAATCATAACATATAAAAAAAAAATTTATACTACTTTTTTTTATATAGATAATACAAATTATTTTTTAAATAAAGTTAAACAGAGATGATATGAGAAATATAATAATTTTAAAATTAATTAATATGATAGAACTAAATTGAATATATTTCTTATTTAGTGATTTTTCTGATTACAAATTAAAGAAAGGAAATAAATTTTTTAATTAATATTTAGTTTAATAAGACATATTTGATTTTCTAATCATAATATATGAGTGGCTTGTAATTATTATAATAAATTAAACTTTATTTTATAATTAGCATGAGAAACTTCCTAATGATGACACATCAGCATGTCTTCTCTTTTAATATATTAGAGATATTACAAAAAATAGCATTACACAAAAATAGTGATGTTACAAAGGCCAAAACAATGGTTCAAATGTAAAGCTATTTTATGTGGTGTTACAAAAAGTAAAGGTGGTACAAATTTTTTTTTTTTTTTTTTTACTAAAATTTGTCATAATATGAGGTGATTTTTTTGTGCATTAATGTGACTTTGTTAACATATAATTAATGAAATCATCCACACATTATATAACAATTTCTATTAATACATGTATGTATTTTTATGATTCATTTTATATTTAATGTAACATAATAATTTCTTTATTGCATTTTAATAATGTGTAGGTCTAATTTATGATTTTTGGACATGTAAATAAACTATGAACAATTGTTATTACACTCCAAGAAGAAAAATGCCATAAATATGAAAACAGAGTACATAGACAAATATATAGTATAATTAGCTTTTATTTAATTTTCAGAATAATTGTATATAAATTAGATTATAGTATTATATTTTAGTAGTCCTATAAAAGTCTAACATAGTTAAAAAAATAAAAACATCTTATTGAATCTCAATAACAAATAATTGAAAAAATAAAAATTTGGATACAATAATTCATTTATCTCTTGATAAGTAAATAAGAAAGTAAAAAAGTTTCCAAACAATAAAAATTATCAAACTTTCCTTGAGATATAAAATATTTTTTTCTTTAAAAAACTTGTAACTAATATTTACTATTTTTACTAAGTAAATGTGTTGGTAAAAAACAATATACTTTATATTATATTTTTGACCTATATTTGAATTTCAATATTTAAGTTATTTTTTTTTAGTCACTTAATATATGTTTTTAATTGCTTTTTATTTTTTATAATAAAATATCATATTTGTAATATTACAATGTTACCGATCAAAATTTAGTCATACTATTATTTTGTACTATCTTCATTTATACTACTACTGTTTTTTGTAATATCTTTTCGTACCACTAATGCATTACTATTCACTGTCACCCAATCGGACCCATAATAAGTATGACCAATTTTTTTTAACTCTTGTCATTACTTAATTTCAACCATCGTTCGGTTAATAGACCTAAATTGCCTTAATGGAATCTACTCAGCTTCAAAATAATAAGAATATATGACGTAAACAATTAAGGCAATATTGACGTAAACAATCATATACTCCCTCCGTTCCAGAATATAAGATGTTTTGGCATAATGAATCTGCAATTATCTGGATATATCTTGATATATTTTGAGTCTAAATACATCTAGATAATTGCAAAATACATTATGCCAAAACATCTTATATTCTGGAACAGAGGGAGTATTGTACTATTGTACTTTATAATTGACGTAAACAATATTGTAATTACATGTCAAGATCACACACTAAATTATGGAAAACTATATATATATGTTTTTGAATGACATCATGGATTACCACATAAGAAAGATAGATCATTCTTTTAATTGAATTGTATATATCACTTAAGATTCTAGCTGATTATTAAAACCATATTTCATTTGCTAAACACGGATCACAAAATCCAGTTTGCAATTAGAAATGAAAACATTATCAATAATGAATTATACAGAAATTGCCTAAGCAATCATTTCCAATCTAGTACGCAAGCGAGAAACCGATGAATGATGCAAGTCCTCTTGAAAAATGATACTTTCTCGAGCACCAAAGTACAAGTTAACGGGCTGCAACTCAAAATATAACATTACAAAAGGATTAATTACTATAAGTAACAATAAAAAAAAAACATAATTAACAAATTAAATTTCATCATAGAGTTTAGATCGAAGGTCAGAAGAGAGACGATGGAGGAAACGAGGTTGAGAGAATTATTTTTGGAACGATTGGCCTCGTAGAGTAATTACTTGTCTAATGAAAAAGTTGCACCAATCCGAACTGAAACAACACTGTATATATGTACCTAGCTTGTCTAGAATTGTCACAACCTTGAAGGTGGCTAAATAGTCCTGGTCCACAAATGTGTGGAAGAATATATTCACGATTCAAACAGATCAACGGAGCTTCCAATTTAGCTTGGAGAAATGTGTTCTAACGCCGAAGCAACATAAGTGGATGAGAAAAGTTATCTTGAGGACCAGCTTTATTTGAATGGGACGAGTAATGATGGAGCGCAAAAACCAAACCAAAAAGGATATCCAGTTGAACCAGGAAACTGAGCAGCAAGTATGTTCTTTAATCAAATATCATCCTGGTTAGCCTTTAAATTAATTATGCATGCTTTTAGTTATCATAATATGAGAAATGTTCATAGGAATTAAAGACTCTACCTCTATGTTTCTTAGTTCTATTTAAACCAATGAAAAAGAAAAATAAATTAGGCAATCCAAAATTGCCAAACAAAAGTCTTATTGTTCCGATTTTGTTACTATTATTGATCTTCCTCTGTCTCTAAAGCTTCGTTTGAATCCAAATTATTATTATGAGATCGACTTAAAATGATACTTTCTTTGCCTTCTCCTCATTTTTGGTCGGGGAATTTGTCTTTTTCTTGAAATGAGTTCTCCAGTAGTTCCTGATCTCGTTGTCTGTTCTTCCTGGTAAACTACGTGTAATCGTCGACCACCTATAAAAAACAAAACCGTGACTTAAGACAAAAAGCCATCGAGAAACCGAACAAGAAAGGACTCGTTGTTTGTTCGTTTGATTTTGAGGCATTTATATATAATTACCTGTTTCCCCACTTAGCGTGTAGCTCAAAATATTATATTTTCTTCATGAGGAGTGATTTGTCCTCTCTTGAAGTCTGGTCTAAGGGTGCTAAGAGCTTCTGAGAGCAAATGCAATGGAGAAGAGGTAAAGTTTCTTAATTTTTTTTTTTTAAATGATTTTCGGAAAAAAAAATAAAAAAACAATAATGCGTTGGCCAATCAGGTTCTGACACATGGCGAAAATGTGTCAGAAGAAACGTTTTTCAAATGTCTTTCGGAAAAGATCCACTACCTAAAAAATCGTGCCGTTTCGCCATGTGTATAATATATATTTTTTTCTCTAAAGAAACGATGAGAGTATTGCCGTTGTACATTGCCTAATGCCTTACATGAGGTTCTTTGATAATAATAAACAAATGATTTTTGGAAGAAAAAAAATTGATTTTCGAAAAAAGAAATTGACGAATTATGTAGTGACACGTGTAGAACTCATCGTCAGAGACGATTGCATAACCTCTTACTACAGAGACATTTTTCCCATGAGGTCGCCACTTCAGCGTGCCATATCACAATTTTTTTTTTTTTTTAGAGAAGAACCCCTCTGAAACTATCTAATGCAGCTGCTCTGCAGCTTTTGCCATTCCTCTTCAATCCTAAAGTTACTTGGTTTATGTTTATTTTCAAATTTAGCTTACACCAAAAATAAACTAGTACAACGTAAAATTATAAATATTGCACACTGACTTTCTTACTACAAAAATCACATTTCAGAAAAAAAATAAATCATCTCATAGTTTTTCTATTAGTTACTACTGTGTTTCTTAGGTTGAATGAAGCTTGCTCATCAAGTCGTGTAATAATTCAAAATCAACTCGGCCCTGGTATTCCTCTCCAATATCATTGCCGTGGCAAGAACGGCAATAGTACACTTGATACACGAGTCCAGACTTTAAGAGCATTCAATGCTAACTATACCACCGTTTTCGTTGACTATATATAATATACCACCATTTTCGTTGATCAATCTAATAGAAGAATCAGGAGAATCAGAAGAATTACTAGAATTACTTGTAATTTAAGCCATGGGCCTGCAAAAGAGTATTATGTTGATGATATTGAAGTGTTAAGATAGATATGGTTTGGAGTTCTGGTTGGAGAGATACAAACAATTTAGTGAATAAATATATGTCTGGGTCATAATACAAGATACTGCAGGATTAGTGTACGAGTGTATCCTCTCGGTCTTGTATTAATGCCCAGTGTAAAGCCATCTGAAAACAATTTGTTTTTTGGTTCTAAAACTAAACCTAGTCGACTTAGGGCCCCCTCTAAATTTAGAAATTTTTTTTAGCCTCTAATCTAACCCGCGTGAGTGATGAATAAGATACGCAGAAAATCTCCCCAGGTCTTTTTTTTGTTCAATTTTTCCGTACGTATGCACAACTAAAATTTTAGTTGTAATCAAGATAGTTAGTGCAACGTTTGAAAAATAGGATGGTGTTCCTTTATACAATTGTTCTTTCTTTATGGAGTTATATAACTGTTGGTTTGGACTTTGGAGCTTCCGGTTGTGAACTGTTACATTTCATATCTGAATTTGTGGATTTAGATATAGTTTGCGGGAAGAGACTTTTTTGATAATGGGATCTTTTTAACGTTTATATAAATGGTAAACTGAATATGTTTGTTTAACAAATAACTCCTACTTGTTTTCTTAAGAATGTTTGACAAAACAAGCTTCTCAATCACCTTCAAACTGAGAACTGTTATCAAGGAGATTATTGAACTATATATATGTGCTTTAAGATGATTAATCATGTTGATTATTGCCACGAGAGACGATTACTAATTTTTGCTGTCTTCCATGTTCTAGGATCATGCCAAGAGCATGTTATAAACTGCTAATTCATTCTTATTGTTATTTATTACCCTGGTCGAATCCTTTACCTACTCGATCTTCTTCGATTGTCTTGTTGTTGCTTGTTTTTTATTCTTGTTATTACTTATTTACCTTTGTCAGTCTTTTAGTTCTTGTTTGATGTTTCTAGGTTACTGGATGGTGTTTTTTTTTTTTTTTTTTTTTTTTTTTTTCNACTCGCAAGTTGCAATTCTAGCAAGGTTCTTTCGGGTAATCAACTTACATCCCTCGATTTTCAATAACTCACAGATGAGCTCCTAAATTTTAAATCTTTGACCTAAACAGCCAAAATATCTCTCTTTATTCACTCGTAAAACCACCCAGCAAGCTATATTCTAAATATATTTCATCGTGGATCAAATATTTGCTGATAATTCCATCTAAAACAAATTAATTTTGAGAGATAGAATTGTTTTTTAATTCATAGACATATCAAGAGCAAACCGGTACAGAACAAACAAAACATCTTTGGAGTTTTGTACACTATTAGTCTATTACCCCTAAAAAACCTTAAAACACTCCCAAATTGTGTAAAGATACCCAAAAGTCAAAAACTTGTAAGAAATTGAAATAAGGTCTACACAATGGGAGGAAATGGGTTCTCTAAAACCTTGATTCTGCACAATTGCTTTTCTTCATACTTCATCCGCGACTTCGACTTGATTACAATCTGCACCAAACCAAATATATATAGAATTCAGATGATGAGCGAAACGAAAAAAATTACTCCTAACATCAACGAACAGCTTTGGTTCAGGAGCCATCACAGCCAAAAGAGAAGAAAGCTCACAGTAAATCAAACCCTCTCAAACAAAACCCTAATCACATTCAAATTAAACACCAAGTTTCACCATTTATACTGCAATAAAACCTGCAAGATGTTTCAAGCTATGATCTTTTCTTTGATCCAAGAATGCAAACCTATGCTTTAGTTTAAAAATGCAAGACCCATTTGGTTTTTTAGCTACCTAAGCACAACACACTATAGGCTTCTTCTGTGAAAGTTATAGAAACCATTACCTGGAAAAAAAAATATGGCTTGCCTGGTTAAGCACAATTTGTTAGTTACAAATGGCAAGCTTGGGGCTCCAATCATCCTCTACTCCATAATCAAGGCTGAGCTCAGTCATGGGAGGGATATTCTCAGCAGCGAAAAGCATAACCCGCGGGAACATCAGATTGTTGTGATCATGCAGCACTAACTGGACAATGACATTCGGGTATGTACTGTGGCTTATGTAACAAGCGACATTCCTCATCTTCGACACATCCATTGCAAAATCAACAGGAGGGATCTGAGGATACAAAGGCCTCTCGTAATCAGGAATGACCTCAGACACATCTCCCCAAGCTTCCCATCTAGCAGAAGAAAACCGCGCAGGATACACCAATTTATCACCATTCATGGTAAAAATGTTAGCTTGTTCCCTTGTCAAAGCAACCCCAACATACTCGCAAATAAAAGCACCGGCATGTAATATATCCAAGCACCTGACTCCCCAACCTGTTTCCCTCGACCTAAACACTTCAAGTCTGTTCGTTAAACCTTTCTGAGTCACACGGTTTCGGCAAGTTGGAGGGCAATGACACGCCGGTCCACACTCATGTATCATCTGCCTCTGCCTTATCAAATTCCCACCGTAGTCATAAGCAAACTCGCCTCCGTTCTTGATTGCACAGATGCAGCCGCTGCTACAGCCTGAGATACAGTCGCATCCACTTGCATTACCACTCTGCTGATACATTAAACCAGGCGGAAACGAAGTCCTGACAAGGTAATCGTAAAACAAAGGTTCTTGATCTCTGTCAATGTCGTTAAACAAGTAGACAGGAACGTTCTCCTTCCTACTCGAGATATCAAAGCTGATGTAACCCCTCGGTCTCACAGAGTTCGGGTCGATTTTAAGCGTCTTGGCAAGCTTCAGAACCGAGCTACCCATCTCCACCTGCCCTTCGATCCTCTCAAGCCTAAACTTAAACACACCGAAACCTGACTTGCCAACATCGAACCAGGAATCAACAATCCTGAACAATCCATCATAGACGTAAACTTTGCTCGACACCGAGTTCTCGTACTTAAACCCTCTGATCACTCTCACTTCAATCCCATAATACATACTCCTCTCCAGTGCGAGATTCCCTCCTTCTAGCTTCTGATGCTCGCATTGCCTACCAAGCTTATCTTGCCCACCATGTCCTGTGTAGAGAATCACATCTCCTTGATCATCATCGTCCTCATACCCACCTGAAACAATCACACTAGTAGCAATTGGCTCACCGTTAGAGCTCAAACCCCCTGTGAGAAAATCAATCCCAGCTTGTGTCTGTCCATGTAAACCAACAACACAAAGCTCAAGCCTGAAGAAGAAGATATCACCAACTTGAACACCGGGGATCGAACCAACGATTCGTTTGTCACGATTCATCCACAATCCACACTCTTTCATCATCGAAGCAGCTTTACTATCAGGCCTGCCTCTCCTTCCTCTATCTAAACCTTCAAGCTTAGCTTTCATGATCAGGTAGATCCTAAGGGAATCGTAAACCATCCTCGTCTTCCTCAGGTCTTCACGGAACTGTCTCTCTCCTTCTGGCCCAACATCAGTGATCCTCACGAGCTCAGACGATCGTTGCTGTGGCTTCGGCCTTCGCGTGACGACGGAAGGTGAAACGTCGTTGGCTGAGAAAGAAACCGGAAGCGGCTCTTCTTCCACCGGTACGATTGCGCCGGTTTGAGAATCGAGCGCCGTGTCATGATCCTCATGGCGTTTGAGCGACTGAGCGAACGCAGAGCAGAAGGTTTCTCTGATGTTGTTGTACTCTGTGCTCAAGTTTGGGTCAAAGAAAGGATAGGTGAAGTTAGTAGCATCGACCTGTGGGTTGTTCAAATTGAAGAAGGAGGATGATGAAATCGGGGCTTGTGGGTTTGATTCAGTCGCTGGTTCGAGCTTTGGGATCAGAATAGAAGTCGATGCTGGTGACGGAATGTGAGAAGTCATCTCTTTCAAAGGAGAAATCTGGAGATGGGTAAAAGAGGAAAAATTGGTTTAACGAGCGAAATCGGAGAAATTGGTTTTTGATTTCAAGCTACATCCATGGCGGAGAGAAGAAGCTTGCGTCAGTCTCTACTCGAACTCCCTCCTACATGATTCATTGAGAGTTTACCCAAAATTTGGTTAACCAAAATAGGAAACAAAAAAAAAACAAAATCTAATCTTCATATAGATTCAAATGATAATTACTCCAAAACTAAATTATGGGAAAACAAAACCCAAAACCCAAAAATCATACCTGATTTTGAAATCAAAATCAAAATCCAAGATCTAACAGCTTTTTAGGTTTTAACCTTTTGGCATTGAAATGATGGTGTGTTGGTTTGGTGAGGCCAAGCCAAACACACCAGCATTTATTGTTATAAAATTTATATCTTATTATGTAAAATTGTATTTGACTTAGATTTGTTTTCCTTACTTATGAGATATGTTATTAAAATATATTACAATATAATATTTTTATTAATATTTAATTAAAAATATCTTAAAACTTAAGAAAAATATCTATATTAGATCATTTTCTTAAATTTTAAGATATTTATAATTAAATATTAATATAAATCTTGTATTTTTAAAGTAACATACTTTGATAACATACCCCAATAATCTTGCTCATAAATATGTTTATAAAGATATTTTTGTTTTTAATTCTAATATATTTATATAAATATATACAAAATAAATTTTAACCACATATTCTAAACGAATCAGAACGTGTTACGTGGATATTACTTTTTGCTATATACATTGAATGTTGAAACTTTTTTTAGAAAAACACATGGTAGACCCTACTCTAATTTCTTTTTTTTCTTTTATATTTTTTCTGTTCCACTATATTTAATATTTAAGGGGTTTCACATATATTACTTCTTTTTTTAAACATCTGATTATATTAGATCAAATAGTGTAAGAGAACTTCAAATAAGTTATCAACCAAAAAAGAGAATAATCATAAATCATACATATATTACTTGAATCATAAACAGACTTAGATAAAATATTAGCTCCTTGAATCTTCTCCCAATGTAACCGATCGAGCACTCTGGTAATTTGCTTATCCAATGTCGAAGATCACATATCAGATTACCTAACTCCATTCTATCTTGCTGTTGATAAATCACTTTCGTTATTCTTGGCTGTCACCTTCAGACCACACTTTCCTCCATCCCTTACTCCATACTCATTGGACTACATACAAGAATCCACATGCCTCCACATGTAATGGAGATGTAAGATGAGGAAGTTTTGCCCACCCTACCTCAATGTAACTACCATTATCATCTCTGATTAACCAGCACACATCCATGCAATTTGCATCTTGTCGATAGCTACTATCAAAGTTACATTTTAACCAACCGTGATTTGGAGGTTCCCACTGACTATTATTCGTCTGCTGTCGTGAATGTTGATCAATAGGATTTGCTACTAACCATTTTGAAACAACATTTAAACTCTTAGTAGCTTCATCTGGTGGCTGAACATTTCTCTGTTGGAATAAGAATTCATTCCTAGCTTTCCATATCACCCAAACTATCCAAAAAGGGAGAGTCTGGTTTCTTCTGAGTATATCTACAAATCTTTTATTTCCAACATTTTCCTTATATTCTCCTCCGACGTTGCTTGTGTGCTGTCAAAGGTTTGGAAATTAGCACATCTACATAGTCCATATTGAACGAGCGTGTGACAGGTCACAGAGCCTGTTGAAACACATCAAGAATAAGAAGAAGTCTGCTGCGAGAAGAAGAGAAAGATGGAGACTAATCCGAAGAAGAAAAAAAAATACAGATGTGGTGACGAGAGCACCATCAACCTTCACATGCACAACCACATGCCATATCCTCAAGAGAAGAAGGCTCCAAAAGCGATGCAATGGAGAAACGGATGGGGGAGTTGGTGTTGTGGAAGAAAAAATTTGAAACTTGATGATTCACATAGTTGTTGGGAGGCGATGGAAGCAACATCGCATGGTAATCCCCATATTTGATGGGGATGATACGATTTCTGGCGTATGTAGATGACAAGCATCTTTAAGACCAGGAAGTTTGGTCGGTGATTGAAGACGGGGTTCTGGATCAACTGACACATGGAGCGGTTACACAAATTAAACGAAGAAAACGCGGAGAAGAAGATTCACGCAAGGCACAATGAGAGAACCGGTTACACAGATAACCAAAGAAGATGTGAATAAGATTCACACATGAGATGTCAAGCAAACGTGAGAGAAGCTCACGAGAGACTTGAAAGGGATATGAAGAAGGCTCGCAGAATCCAATCAAGAGGGATTGTTATCCGATCAAGAGGGAATATGTTTTGATCAAGTGGGAGACAGAAAAGGCAAACTTACGAGAGATATATGCCATTGTCATGAAAGGGTTTCAATCAAAGAAGATAAGAAGAAGAAGAGATGGGATTGAAATCCCTAGATTCAAGATTTAATCAAAATTCAAGGAACTAAAGAAGAAGTTTGGCGTAACACCAAAACTCAATTAAGAGGGAGTGTTGGTCGATAATTAAGTTTAGGTTATGATAAGTTCTTTTACTTAAGAGTTGTGTCCTTTAGTTTAGGATGTGTTGTTTTCTTGAAGAGAAGAGACACAACCTTTGGTTTTGTTGTGTCTGATTATTTTCTATATAAACCAGTTTGTCTTAATGTAAATATCAAGTTTCAAATTAGTAAAAAGTTCCTCGTTTATATTCTTCTTCTTCACAAGAGAAGAGATAACTCTTTATCTCTTGCTCTGTTTTGTCTCTTATCTTCTTACTCTTGTTTTTGAAACAAAAAATATAACAAAAGGTACATGATTAATTGTTTCGTCATATAAGCAACATCACTTGCAAATTGGGTCAATATTTATTGTTCTTGAACAAAACCTTTCAGCCGTAGGCACAGCACAGCTCCAACTATTGCTTTCCATAGAAAATGTTGAACCTTTGGAGCTACTTGTAGTTTCCAAACTTCCCCCTTTAATTCCAAAGAACCTCCGGGAGGTTCAATTAGCTCTGCGTCGGAGACTACATGAGTTGCAACCCAATACCCTGACTTAACTGTATATATGTAGCATCTATAGTATAAGGCCAAACATATATATCTTGATTTGCATACCTCGAAAGTCGGATTGTCATAGATAGGGCTGCGTCTTGTGGACATATAACTAAATCTACAATTTTGTCATCCCATTCTCTCTCCCTTGTTTTCCATAGTTCTTCCACTTTCATTTGTACCTGTCTGAATGGTCCCTATGCTTTTCGTGGTAGCATCACCGGCAGCCAATGATCCTTCCACACATCGGTATCACAACCGTTACCCAATCTGACTTGTAAACCTTTTTTAAGCAGTACTTTTCCTGCTTGTAATTATCTCCATCCGTAAGATGGACTTTCTCCACTCAGCGACTCTAAGAATGTCGTTGATATGTGGTACTTCCCCTTATATATCTTGGATAATAATGAAGAAGGATTGATAAGGACACGCCATGCTTGTTTAAAACATTGAAGATCCTTGAAACCTATTCCAGCCTTTTTTAGAAATAATCTTTTCCAAGATATTCATGAAATTTTTCTTTTTCCATTTTCATTTGTTCCCCACCAAAACTCTGAAAGAAGACTATGTATCTGATCACAAATCTGTTTAGACATTAAAAAAAACTCATCGAATAAACAGGTTTCGCTTGAGCTACAGACTTAATCAATACTTCTTTTCCTGCTGGACTTAGATATTGGTTATACCAACCACCAATATCATTCCTAACTTTATTTACTACTCCTTGAAACAACTTCGTTTTGTTCCTGCCAATTTGCTCTGGTAATCCTAAATATTTTCTTCCACCACCAATATTTCGAATTCCTAAAATGTTCTGAATCCGTTTTTTCTTTTGATGAGGAATTTTCATACCAAATATTATTGAAGATTTCGCTAAATTTACTTTCTGACCTGAGATATCTTCATAATTCTGTAGTATTCTTGCTAAACTTGTACAATCCTGTGATGTTGCTTTGCAAATGGAAAGAGAGTCATCTGCGAGTAGGAGGTGTGATACTGAAGGACAGTGCTTTGTGAGTGACATTCTTGTAAATTCCTTCTTCATCTCCGCCTGATACATCATTTGGGAAATTGTTTCAGCACAAAAAAGAAATAAATAAGGTGAAAGAGGATCACCTTGTCGGTTGAATGTGTCCGTAATCTGAACCGTTTATTAGGACTGAGAAGGACACTGTTCGAACACAACCCATAATCCACCTAATTCATTGATTATCAAAACTCATTTTCTCCATAACTCCTTCTAAGAAATTCCACTCGACTCGATCATATGCTTTGCTGATATTTGTCTTGATGGCTAAATATTGAGTAGCACAATCTCTCTTGCTCTTCAATGCATGCAGTAGCTCATGTGCTACCATCACATTTTCAGTTATTTGGAGACCTCGTACAATTGCAGCCTGAGATTCAGAAATGATTGTACCCAAAACTTGTTTCAGCCTCATAACAAGTATTTTGGAAATAATTTTGTAACTAACCATACATAAGCTGATCGGCCTGAAGTCACTCATCTTATCAGCATCAGGTAGTTTTGGTATTAGGCAGAGTTGAGTATGATTCATCTTCTCCTCAAAAGTACATGTTTCAAAAAAACTTTTTCACCATCACACACACACACCTGATCCTAGTTCATTCCAGAATTGTCTGAAAAAAGAACCTGAAACCTCATCATGACCTGGAGCTTTATCTGGTCCAATTAAGAACACCGCTTCTTTAATTTATGAATCCGTTACTGGTTGTGTGAGCTGTTGATTCATCTCTGGTGTTATCTTCTTGTCCATCTGCGGAATGATATCATAAATCAGGATCGTATTTGAAGCTGTAAACATTGTTTTTCAAAAGGAAGCAAATATTCTGATTAACCAAGCACTACAAGAAAACAGACCTTTGCCATCGACACGAATCGTTGTAAAATC
>OVBJ01001810.1:0-23745 GCA_900406535.1 Noccaea bulbosa
AGTTTTCAAATTAAAAACTCATCAAAGAGTATATTTCCAAAATTTCTCAAAAGAAAAACAAAAAGAAAGAGACAAACCAAAACCTAAAAAAAAAAACACCGAAAATCAGCAAAACCCAAATCATGATTCAAAAGACCATGCATTATCCTTTCGAAGTTGTGCTTCTTCTTCAGCTGTAAAATCGTTCTGGACGTTAAAAATCTCGCGAACCTCCTCCACTGATTTGTCCTTGATATGATCCGCAATCGCCTGGCAAGTGAGATCGAGAAGGCCTTTGACGTTGAGATAGTTAGCAGCGAGAACGAGTTCAAAAAGTTCTTCATTATCCAGTTTCACGAACTCGGCGTCCTCCTTCATGAGCTTCGCATTGGCCTCTTCGTTTTCTTCAACCGAACCAGCTTCGACGTGCCTCTTGCAATACTCGATCACTTTCGCGAGGGTTTTTCCGGTGACGTTTTCAAGCGGGATTGGTTTATCGGCGCACCCGTCTTCCATCATGTGTGCTACGATCTGGAACTCGCGAGCCACCGCTTCGTCCACCTCGAACATCTCGTTGTCGGAGCTCATCAAAGTAATCGTCTTCGCATCGGAGGCAGACATTGTTCGTTCGTTTCTAGGTTTAAGCGAAGAGAAGGTTTTGTTGAATGGAATTGAGGGATTGGTGAAAGGTATGCTTCTCGATTTAATTATAATAAGATCTTTAAAGAGGGTCGGTGAATTATGAAATATGAAAATTTTCCGAATAATAAAATAAAGATATAGGAAACAAACCAATACATTTTTTTTCAAATGTGTGAGACCGTCCGACTGACAAAAATAAAATTACGGTTCATCATAGATTTGGTTTGATAAACGAAAACTCTAGAAACTTTTGGAAAATAATCGCTCCAAAATAATTATTAATAATAAATAAATAAAGTAAGTTATCTTTTAGAGGAAATAATCTATTTTTGTAAATTAACTTTAAAAGATAAGCACAATAAGAATACATGGATTTGTTTATTCTAAAAAATCAAATAAATTTTTCTATATGAAGAAAAAAAAATAAGATAAGAAATATCTATTTGTCTATATATATTTATACTATTAGGGGATGTATTGAACTTGGTATTTTGAGTGATTTATGGTGATTTGATTTTTAGGGAGTTTTTATATGCATTTTGTGTCAATCATAGAAGTTCAAATGATTTTAATTAAGGAAGATTTGTGAATATACTCCCAAAAAATGATATTTTGTCCTTATACACCTTTTTGAGTTTTACCAATTAATTTTGGACTATAATACCCTTTAATATATCTAATAATTATAAAATAAATATTTTAAGGTGATTTGTATTAAAATAACAAATCCACTGTAATTCAAATTTGAATTCTAAAAACTTTTAAAAAATCCAGTGTTATTGAACTTCTGATTTTAGTGTGATTTGGTGAGATTTCCTTGTTAAAAATAAGAGGCTTCAAATCACTTTCAAATCACATGGTTTTAGATGAGATTTTATAATGTTTTACTTTTAACTAAAATCATATGAACTTCTATGATTCACACAAAATCTAAAAATAACAAGTGATATTCTGTCCTTATAAAGTGGATTTTAAAATCACAAGTTCAATAACATTGGATTTTAAAATATTTTTAGAATTCAAGTTTGAATAACAGTGGATTTGTCATTTTAAATCAAATCACTTTAAATCACTCCAAATTCCACTTTTAATCATTTTAATACAAATCACCTTAAATAATTTATATATTAATCAAAACAATTCTAATTTTATAATTTTAGTCTACCCAAATTTATTTTAATAGTTTAGAAAAATATTTACTGTTAAGTGACTACATCAATTTATTAATTTTAATTTCTTTTTTCTTGTTTTGAACCTTGAAAATGGAAAAAAAAAAACAAAAAAAAAACTGTTTTTTCTATTCGTGGATTCTCGGAAATCGGTGTTCATGGAAACAAATATTTGTTTAACAAATGAATAATCGCAAAAGCAAGTCCAAAAATTAAATGAATATACAAAAGTATATGTAAAGAACGATAAAAATACATATTGTACTAAAAACACCCATATAATAGGTACATATTATATCTTCTTAGAGCATCTCCAATATATTATACTATTTTGATTTTTGATTTTCCTCCTTATAATAAGATTTCAAAATAGTGTTAATTTTTTCTCCAACCCACTTTTACTTTCACCCTTAAAATGATGTTCACTATTTTTTCTCTTATATTTTTACTTTTTTTTACTTTTTCCATTAAATATAAGAGAAAAAATAAAAATCATCATTTTAAAGGTGAAAGTAGAGGTGGGTTGGAGAGAAATCTAACACCATTTTAGAATCCCATTACTATAAAGGAATAAGAATGGAAAAAATAAGGTGGGTTGGAGATGGTCTTAGAATTGAAGAATGGATGAAATGAGTCGAGCATTATGGGACGAGAGTTATAATCACGTCAGAAATTAAAATAACAATGTAAAATTTAATTTAAATTGAATATATAATAATACATATATAGTATAACACCCCAATTGTCCATACAGGTGATTACCCATGCCCTTTCTCAGTCTGTGGGCTCCACTCTTGTCCGACGGTCGTCTATTATTTTTGAGAGGTTCGGGAGACTTGTTTTACTGTCCCTGCAATCAACATCCAATCTTTCTCCGTATTTTTTTCTAACACTTACGGTTCCGCAGACCACTTCTCGGAAAGTCACCCATCATTCTACTACTACAGCCTAAGCACGTTTAACTCTGAAATTACTTATGGACCGAAAAGGTAAGTGCACATTGTTGATATAGTTAGTCAAATCAATTCGCTTAAGCCTCTTCTCAATTATCACAAATGAGGATGTTACAATTCACCCCCACCAGGATCGTCACCCTTGATGGTGTGAGTCAAATCCCACTTGACTCCACATTCTCATTTGGGTTCAGCTCTGATACCAAATTATAACATCTCGACCATCCATCCCGGTGAGCCATCCACACCCTCTCTCGGTCCGTAGGCTCCACTCTTGTCCGACTGTCGGTCTGTTATTTTTGAGAGGCTCGGGAGATTTGTTTTACTGTCCTTGCAATCAACATACAACATTTTTCCGTGTTTTTTCTAACTCATACGGTTCCGCATATCATTTTCCAGAAAATCACCCATACTCCTACTACTCTAGCTCAAGCATAATTAACTCTCCAATTACTTATGAATATTTGATGGAAAAGGTAAATACACTTTGTTAACATAAATAGTCAAATCAATTTTCTAAAATCTCTCTTCATTTATCACAAATGGGGATGTTACAATTCATTGAGCGCGCATCAGGATGTCACCCTAACGGTGTGAGTCAAATCTTACTTGACTTCACATTTATAATTTTCGTCTGAGTTCAGCTCTGATTATACAAGAGAATTGTATTTGAAACAAAATTCAATTTAAATTGAATATACAAGAATACATATATAGAACGATAAAAATTGTATTTGTAACACTAACACCCATGTACATNTTAAGAAAACAATATGCAGAATCCAAACTGTCAAAATAACAAAATATAGTTAATTTTGTACTGAAAGTTGAAATAGATGGAGTAATATTCAAATTTGTGATCAAAATAAAATATTTATAAAAATGTTTTATTCGATTTAATTATACACCTTAATTCAAAATATATTAAATTGAATATAAAAAATAATTTTCATCTGGATACCTACTAAAGGAGGTTTTCTATTTATATGGTTGCAGATTATCTATTTTTTTATAATATATTTCTACACATCCACATAATAACATATCCAATATGGGAATTTTAATAGTTTTAGTGATTATTATTGTTTTCAAAAATTCAAATTATAGCATATACAGATTTTTTTTAAAGAATTTCTTCCTTATAGTTTTTATATTGTGATTCAAAATCAATTTATAAATTAAAGTTAAAAAAAAAGGATGATAGGAGAAATATAATAATTTTTATGATAGAATTTAATTGAATCTCATATCTTCCTTATTTATTTATTTTCGTAATTGTCAATTAAGGAAAGAGAATAATAATNTATCACATTTTCTTAGAATTGGATAATGTGATGAAATGATTATTATGATACTAAGGTGCATATGACCTATTGCTAGTTTAAAAATAGTAGAAATACTAGGGTTGGACCCGCGCCCTGCACGGGGTGATGGTTTTTAAATTTGTATTTTATTAAAAGATGTCTATTTAACTATTTCAAAATTTTACGCGACGGATTTTTACCTTATTTTGGTTTTTATTTTTGTTTATAGTATGGAAATTAAACATCTTAAACCATTTTTAAAAAAAAGTAAACAAATTAATGATTTAACCTTAGTCATAGATTTAATATGATAGATTTAATCAAGATACTTAAAATTCAAATGACTACAATATAATAAGATAATAAAGTTTATGTGTGTGCACATGGATTAAAACTATTTTTTTTTTCAAAACTTAAACATGTTTTATTATAATTCCAAAACAATCCAACCATTAAGAAAACAATATGCAGAATCCAAATTGTCAAAATAACAAAATATAGTTAATTTTGTACTGAAAGTTGAAATAGATGGAGTAATATTCAAATTTGTGATCAAAATAAAATATTTATAAAAATGTTTTATTCGATTTAATTATACACCTTAATTCAAAATATATTAAATTGAATATAAAAAATAATTTTCATCTGGATACCTACTAAAGGAGGTTTTCTATTTATATGGTTGCAGATTATCTATTTTTTTATAATATATTTCTACACATCCACATAATAACATATCCAATATGGGAATTTTAATAGTTTTAGTGATTATTATTGTTTTCAAAAATTCAAATTATAGCATATACAGATTTTTTTTAAAGAATTTCTTCCTTATAGTTTTTATATTGTGATTCAAAATCAATTTATAAATTAAAGTTAAAAAAAAAGGATGATAGGAGAAATATAATAATTTTTATGATAGAATTTAATTGAATCTCATATCTTCCTTATTTATTTATTTTCGTAATTGTCAATTAAGGAAAGAGAATAATAATTTTTTATTAATAGTTATGGTTAGTTTAATAGTATATATTTGATTTTCTAGACATAATATGCAATGGCACACTTTGTAATTTTTCTAGTAATATTTGTCTAAATTGGAAAAGCCATTGAGAGTAAATCATGTGATGACACCTCAGCATGGCACCCTTGTTAATAACACATCAACTGAAGGTTAATTTTAAAAAATGATTGTCGGGATATTAAGGAAAAACAGCGATTCAGGAAGTTCCGAAGAGTAGTTAAACACTAACAAAGNATGACCTATTGCTAGTTTAAAAATAGTATAAATATATTGAGGAAAAACAGCGATTCAGGAAGTTCCGAAGAGTAGTTAAACACTAACAAAGAATACGAACATTGTTGATTATTATGATCTTTCTATAAAGACAACCTAACAAGCTTATTGTATAAAATCCGATCATCTCTTCCTGTGTTGCTCTCTAACAAAGCACTTTGCACAAGTTCCTGCAAAAGATACAAACAGTTTTTTTTTTTAAATTCATTTCTGTGATTCTCTATGATGTTATTAAACTGAAGACAAACTTTACGTCTAGAGAAAAATAATCTATTTTACCTTGACTTCGCGGTGAGATAGGAATTTTCCCAAGCTGTGCATAGTGCTTCTNATTCATTTGGGTTCAGCTCTGATACCAAATTATAACATCTCGACCATCCATTCCGGTGAGCCATCCACACCCTCTCTCGGTCCGTAGGCCCCACTCTTGTCCGACGGTCGGTCCGTTATTTTTGAGAGGCTTGGGAGATTTGTTTTACTGTCCTTGCAATCAACATACAACATTTTTCCGTGTTTTTTCTAACTCATACAGTTCCGCATATCATTTTCCAGAAAGTCACCCATACTTCTACTACTCTAGCTCAAGCATAATTAACTCTCCAATTACTTATGAACATTTGATGGAAAAGATAAATGCACTTTGTTAACATAAATAGTCAAATCAATTTTCTAAAGTCTTTCTTCATTTATCACAAATGGGGATGTTACAATTCACTGAGCGCGCACCAGGATGTCACCCTAACGGTGTGAGTCAAATCTTACTTGACTTCACATTTTCGTGTGGTTTCAGCTCTGATTATACAAGAGAATTGTATTTGAAACAAAATTCAATTTAAATTGAATATACAAGAAAACATATATAGAACGATAAAAATTGTATTTGTAACACTAACACCCATGTACATNTTCTCATATCTTCAACCTGATTTTAAAAAAAAAACGCAAAGTATTATTATTGCAAATTCATTCCGAGAAATGATTAAGATGACAATCAGTGGAAGACGAATTTAAGCTTCTTCTTACCCTAACATAGCCTGCTTGGTTACGGTCAAAAAATCTGAAAGCCTGAGTAGAAGAAACAGTGACCAAAGAAAGCTTTAGCCGCAAAAGAAAAGGAGAAAAGCTAAAGACATAATAAAATCAAATGAGGTGTTTCTAGAGTTTCGTTGAGGATTTTACCTGCAGCAACTCTTTATCAACCGATTCTTCTCTTTTTGGTGCATCAGAGGTTCCTGCCTCTTGCTTTCCGTGCTTGTCTGACTCAGACTTGGGTTTGATCTCAGCAGATTTGGAATCAGTCTTCTCGTCGATAGAGCCTTTTTCTTCTTTTCTATCAGTTGCGACTTCAGTTATAGGATCAGCAACAGTGCCACTAGTCTTCTCACTGTTTTCTTCATTCTTCTGCGGCTGAAGAAGAGACATAAAACAAAGGGAGACGATTTATGAACAGAGCATCTTTTTGTCATTATATAACAACTTAGATTCAACATAATTCAGTACAAAGTTGTCATATTAGGATTCAATTTGAAAGACTGCTTGGTAAATGATTTACACCATACCTCTTCAGCAGGGTTGTCTTCTTGCTCAGGGTTTGCATCTTCCATCTCCTCGCATTCTTCAGGATCTTCTTCAGGGTCTTCTTCAGGGTCCTCTTCAGGATCCTCCTCAGGATCTTCCTCTGGGTCATCGTCATCCTCCTCATTCTCGTTATCCGCCTCTTCCCGGTTATCCACTTCCATATTAGCAGCTTCATCACCAGTAGTTTGTTTAGTCTCTTCAGTGTTTACTACAGCTTCCTTATCCTGAGTACCGTCTACAGTTTCCTTGGCTAAATTTTCCTTAACATCCTTCTCAGGAGCGGATTCAGTTACATTAGAGGTTTCCTTGTCGTTATGTTCAACAGTCTTTTGGCGCTTATTTTCGTTTTGCTTGGCAGATAACTCTTCCTGATGCCTCTTCCGTTGATTTCTTTGTCTCGCAAATTTTACACGTAATTTCTTCAAAGAAAAAAGAAGTGTAAACACAAATATAAGAAAACAGTTCATCTGAAACTCAAAAACAATAACGTCATAAATCAGTTATAAACCAACCTTGAGAAATTCTAAGATACGGGTACCCATTTGATACTGTAGCATCTCAAACAGCGATTCCGCAAACAATGAGAGCTGCAAGAACATAGATTGATGGAAAACTGAGTATAGTTCAGTTGTAATAACAAAAGCGGTACACTGAGCTCGATAAGAAAGAAACTGAAAACAGACTGAGGAAAGCACAAGGGAAAAACAAACCTCAAATGAGGACTCATCAATGTCCTTGTCAGTGTAATCCAAAAGCGAATCCAGGGAGAGCGAAAATGAACGCACCTGCTAAAACCAAAGAAAGTTACAACCACCATATAGCCATTACCAAAAGTAACCTTAAACTTGTAACTTAAATTTCCACCTACTTTGGAGTCTTTGCTCCGTTTCGTTTGTAGAATAAATCCTGGCCGAGGAGGTTCCTCGGGCTTTTTCCGGTCCTTAACTTGTATTTTGGACTCTTCTTTTCCACCTCTCTCATTAATCTTTTCTTTTGCCTTCTTCTCATCATCTTGATTCCCCTCAGACTCTGTCTCTGAGTTGATTTTCTTTTCAGCATTCTTATCTTCGCCTGCCTTAGTGTCCTTCTTAGTTGAACTAGAGGCACCCTCCTTCTTATCAGTATCTGGGGATCCAGCACTCTGTTTTATTTCCACAGATTTTAAAGCACTCTCTTCTTTCTCTTCTTCTGGGGATTTCATCACCATACTACCGGAATCAGGGGTTTTCTTGCCTGCTTCCATTACCTTTTTCTCACCATTGTCTCCATCTTTGTTAGAGTCACCGTCCATGGTATTTTCTGCTTCAGCAACCTTCCTTTTAGCCACTCTTTTTATAATTCTTTTCTTTACTATCGTCTTTGAAGGAGTCGGATCACTAGCCTTAGCACTGGGATCAGAGCTTGGCTTATCACCAGATTCTGAGCCCTTCACTTGATTTTGTGTGGGTGTTGTTACTACCTTTTTCCCTATCTTTTTGCTAGAAGATGTACCGGTCGATTCTTCGTTTGGGACTGCGGTCTCGGATATGACATCCTTCTCGTCCGACTTCACATCTTTCTTACCAGCTGCCTTTCCATCGTTGACAGGCCTTTTAACAACTCTTTTGATTATCTTTTTCACCATCTTCTTAGTTCCAGTTGTTGGAGCGGCGGAAGAGTCTCCTGTGGTCTTTTTCTCTGCATCCTTGGCTACGTCACCCTTATCATCACTGCTTTTTCCCACAATGCCATCTTTCTTAGCCTTCTCAGACAGTAGTCGATCTCTCTCAGTAAGAGCTTTCCTGTGTGCCAACCACTGGGTTCTCCACGCGTCAAACGAAGGAAGACATTCTGATAAATCGGGGACAAATAGTACAGTGATCTCTTTGTAGCTAGAAACTCCATCTGCGCCAACTCTGTCATAATGTATCTGTAAATGCCCAAAAAAATAGGCAAAACAAAGCTAGTTAGGTCTCCAGATGAACTGGTAAGCGTGATCGCGGCAAGAGATCGTTGTCTTGAGGGGGAAATTTTTATTTTCTTGGCTTTGTTCTTCTATAAATCTATTATCTTTTTGTCTAAATAGGGGAGAGAGAGTATAAGCTATTAGTTCTCTCTTAGTCTTAAACTAAGGGAGGAAAATCCTACCTCGAGAAATGGATTCCAGTGACGACAGTTGCTGAGATCAAGATGGAGCTTGTCCTTTGTGTGCCTGCAACGCAAAAGTCCTCTCATGTCTCAGACAATGAAAACAAGGCAGCTAAGAAAGACGAAAAGAAACGTACAAGGGAAGAAGTACACCTCAGTATTGTCTGAATTAAGGAAGACTGATCAACTGATGGGTCCATGCCATCAGTGGGATCCCAGGGACCACCAATTGCCATGAGAGAATGATCTTTTTTAAGAACAGCAAATTTTAATATGCTGCATATATGAGGTAAACGGTCTTCAAATAATTTATCTGATGAAAGATCTTCCAGAGCAGTCCTGCTGAGCCCGCTCATCAATATCATCTGAACAACAGAGGAAACCAATTACACGAGAGCAAATTTTTTTTCAATACACTTAGAATCAATAGCAGCGAGTATACAATGAGAAAAATCAACAACAGCCCACCTTGGCGTGCCAAACGGTCTTTCCTTCAGTTTTCAGTGCTAAAATCTTCGTGGGAGTATTTTTCACATCAACTCCACCATCCTCAATGTAATCATGCTCAAAACTGTCGTCCTCAATAAAAGATGGTTAGATTCACAAACACTTTTAACTCGATATAATAAAAGCATAAGTAAATCCACATTTACAAAATGTCTGTAACTCTAATATTCTGACTCGGCAAGGAATACAAAAACTCCAGATCTTCTGATCTATTCGAATCGCTTGAGAATGATTAAAATCGACAGACTGACAAAATCAAAACAAGAAAGCAGAATAATTCACCTCACAGCCGTACGCATAGAAAGCGTAAGCTTTTGTTTCGGCCAGTTCACTACAACCTGAAATACACATACATAGTGAGATTTACAATCATTTTGCACTCAACTAAGGACTAGACAATGATTGGAAGATAGACCAACGGATACCTTGGAAAACTCAGAAGGCACAAAAAGCCTTGGATATCTTTTATCTAATGTCAAGTAATCCCTCTCCATGTCAACCAATCTCGAGGATGAGACCTGCAAACAAGTCACACAATCATCAAATAAAGAATAATGCACAATGGGCGCATTGCATTACTCCAGGATACAGCGGGCAGCCTTCCATTCCTGTCATCTTATCAACAGAATAGATAACAATACACGTCCTCGATTTGAGAAAATGATATGCATGCAGTGTCTTATCCTTGTGAACTTTGCCAAGTTTCATTCAATTCAATGTCGAAAAGACAAAACTCGCAATCAGGCAAATGTACTGGAGACAACAAAAATCAGAGGCCATATATCAGGTTGCACAATTTCCCTCCAAAATACTGCCAAACTCAGAAAACATCGCAGTTTGAACCAGGATAGGGCAACCGGATATTTGTCAGACCAATCTCAAAAAGCAGGGAAAATAATACCGCAAGATGGCAAGAAGACAAAAGTTTGACCAATAACCCAAAAAAACCAAGTAGATTGGCCCCAGAATGAAAGAAAAAGTATAACAACCCCGAGTACAGAAAGATATCCCATGGAGAGAAAAAGGAATGAGAAAGTTGAGCTTAGCAGAATTTGAAAGTTGAAAGAGACAATGGTAGGGAACTAGGGATTATCATGATTTTTTGGTCACGGATAATCTTGATCATCAGAATTAAGAAAACAAGAAGAATGCAGGAACGGAAAGGAAGATGAGGTCACCCTAAGGAGTAGGAAAAAACATCACTGAATGAGGAATCTCTAGGAACACTTATTACCTTGCAGACATAGTCTCTCCTTATTGTCTTAATCGGTGAAGGACGCCTTCAGGTATAACAGAAATAAGGTTAGTGACTGGTGCAGCAAGATAAAATGCCCTGTATTCCAGATGAAGAGCGTGACAGAGATCAAAAACAAAACCTAATTGATGCTTCACGATGTTGTGCATCCCGCCTCAAAGAGGAACTACGTGCATCCCTCGAAATAGCTTTGGGCACTGGAGTCCGCTCCTTTGGATCCTTGGACGTACCTCTTGCTGTTGGAGTCCGATCTCGTGGTTTTATGTCGAGAGCGCGTTTACGAACACGTTCTCTTTCCTTCTCTCGTCGCTCTAATATGCGTTCCCTTTCCCGGTCCTTAGCCCTTTGCCTTTCTCGTTCCCTCTGGCGCTCTCGTTCTCTTTCCCGTTCCCTCTCTCGTTCTCGCTCCTTGTCTCTGGCATGCAGATTCTCACGGCGACGCTCTTCTTCCCTTAGCTCGAACTCCCTGAGATAACTTGCCCGGTCATCTTTTCGGAGATCATCAACACGAGGACCACCACCACCACCACCACGAGCCAGCATACCACCAGGGTACTCTAAGTCGAGAGACGCTGCACTGTGGATTCCTTTCCCAGTGCCATAATCCCTGCCTGGAGGCAAGCTAACGCCATAACCAGGATTTGAAGAGCTCTCCGGATAAATATAGTCATCTAAGTTTCGTCGAGGAACAGCTCCTAATAAGGATGGGGCATGTTGGCTGGCATAAGAAGATGTATTGCGCGCTGACAAACCGTGGGGATCAGACTCAAGCCTTCCTCCGTAATGCATAGCATCTTGGTCAGAATGACGTACAGTAGAACTTCGTTCTGTAAGATAATCGGCTTGTCTGCCAGAAATGTTTGCTACTCAGTGCAATAAGATATAATTTTGTTTTTCAAACGTTATTGAAGTTTCTACAGGAAGGTGGAGTAGAGTACAACAACAATCTTGGGAGAACGTGGTTGCCGTAAAGAACATAAACATAATACAGATCTCAGAGGTACCAGAAATGCAACTATTTGTGCAAAAATTTCTACGCTAGGAACAAACTAAGCTGCAGTCAAATATATCATCGAAAAAAATACCTGACACCACCTCCATCAGCAGAAGAGGTATGAAGCGACTGAATTTTTAATAATTGTTCTCCCCGGAGGAGTGATGCTTGATCAATGCGATCATACATATCAGTCTGCCAAATCATAATAATGAGTATCATGCCAGTTGGAGAAAAAGAAACCAAATTCATAACATATTCTACTAGCTGCGAGAGTGGGCATACCTGACGACCAAAATTAGATGAATCAGCATATCGAGCAGTGGTTTCATTTGGCAACTCCCTGCCAAGATAGGTGTTTGACCGTTCACCATACTGCCTTCTATCAACCGGAACATAACCAGAGAGCTTATCTGAATACAAATCATCCCCCTTTTGACCATATCCATGGCTGGAGGGAGACATATAGCTTCCAGAGGGAAACTTTGGTGAATCTGGTAGAGTGGGGACATACCCCGAGCGGTTCTCCAAGACTGATGAGCCAACACCTTGGGTGCTTAAAGGCTGAGAACTGCTAAGAGAAGTCGATCCATACACAGAGCCGTACTGCGTTCCATAATGACTAGCTGTCGACAGATGAGATCTGTATCCACCCATTTCAGTCTCCTGAGGAGCACCTGTGATCGATGGATGCCGAGAACTCAAATTCATCTGAGAGCCCCCTTCTCCACCGCTGACTGAACTTCCTGGATAACCAGCTCCAAGCTGCATAATAATAACATAGTAATGGGTGCAATGTAATCCTTCAATCCGCAACAATTCTACATAACAAACTCTGAAAAGCATCCTATACATCAATAAAGCCGTCCTACGAGGACTAAAATCAAATCATAGATGGAACTATGGTCTCTAAATTAAACACTGGAAAAGATTGTGTAACAGAGACATGAAGATAATTTATCAACCATAAACCCATCAAAACACATTTGTAAGAGAAAACAGAAAAAGAAAGGATTTTGATTCATTTTTAGGAATTATGATCTTACATTCTGACCATATCCCGACTGGGAACCGTATTGCTGCTGTCCGTAGCCACTCCCTCTTGAAGAATACATATATATATTCCCAACGAATCTGGATTCAATTGTATTGAGTTAGTGCAAAATTGAGAGATGCAACACAAAACAACATTTAGAAATTTCACGACTTTAGAAGAATTAAGAGAAACTCTGATAAATCCAAATATATTATCCATTCTAGCAATTCAAAGAGACAAAATTAGATAGCGGGAGCGAAAATTGACGTCGTGACGGCCTACCTACCAGAACAGATTGGCTATTCTTCTTCGATGCGAGTCACGTGCTGGCAGAAGAGAAGACCTTGAACAAGAACAATTGGGAAATCGAAGAATACAAACAAAGCCCTAGAAATCCAGATGAGGAAGACGAGCTGAGATTGGTTGAGGATTGTTGTTGTGGAAGATTCGAAGATTGGGGAAGCTAAAGGGTAAAGAAGATTGTTGTTAATAAGGGTTTTTTTCTTTCAAGTTTCAAGAAGCATTGCATTTAATGGGCTTAGATTTTATGCTATATAGGGCTTTTGTCAATATATGGTCTATCAAAATAATATGCTAGTTTTAGTTCCCATTTAAGCATAACAAACTTTGATTTTTGTATGAATACAAATTTTGCCTTTATTATTCCATAATTTTTAATTTTATATGTATTCCCTAAATCTAATTTTCATACTAGAAATGTCCCCTTCTTTCTCTTGCGACGTTTATACTTTTTGAATCATCCATCATTCTTTGCCACCTCAACAACAAAGTACAAATCTTCTCCCAATCTTCAAGCACTTAAATAATTCACGATAAAAAGAACTGAAAATCTATATTTTAAAACTTATCGAAATAATTTATAAATTGAGCGGTCTACTATGGAATCTATCATAACAGTTAAAACACATAGAGAAAAGTAAAAGGAAACCTGTTGTAACTTATATAACTTACATAAGTCTTTGCCAAAAGATGTTTGAAAATAAATCTAAGAAAATAAAAAAAAAGAAAACAAAAAGGGTGAACCATGAAGGGGCTTGTGATCAATGGAAACAAAAAAAAAATTGTTTTCCTTCTTTCTTTCCATATATAAAAACACATTTCATGTGTTACTTGTCCTCTTCCCTTCTTTAATCCATTTTGTCTTCATTCTTCATGAGTTTTGTTGCTAACCTCCTCAGTAGTCTTGGATTCATCAAACGCCATCAACTGCAAAAGAAAACAAATAAGATAACCCATCAGCTGAATGATCCCACCTTATCGGTTTTGTATTAAAGCATTTCACTAGACATTTTAGTGTGTGTTTGTATTGAACCCACAACACCAAACTAATAAGATGGTCTCTGGACAGGATGAGAAAACGAACCGGTTTGATGTCACCGTTCCAAAAACAGTGAGAACCCAAGAACCCAATGACGGCTGGAACAATGTATAACAAAGCCGGCTGAAAGAAAGGCAAAAACACATCAGCGAATATCCCAAAAAAAAGACAAATACTAGGTTGCAATTAGGACCCAAAAAAACTGACCTGTGCTGCTTGAAACCAGTTCATGACTACGATAGTGAGGACAACTCCAGCAATGTATCCCACGAATGCACTTGTAAAGTACTGTGGTTTACTGCGTCTCGACACATCAAATCTTAGAGCCAGTGCAACAAAAATACCTAAAGGAAAACAAAAAAGTAATGTCGCACATTTATATGAGATCCAAAAATATTGAGATAAGAATTATGCGTTGGTCTTAGAGGACATACCAGGAATGACAATATCACCAAGGCCAAGCATAGAGTAGGGTCTTAGAGCATCGCCCGTAGGGAACAAAAGCTGGAAAACAAATTTTTAACAATTTGATAACTGACAAAATCACTAAGAGCAAATCAAACTAAATTCTATTATGTACTTTTGAGACAATTTTACTAACCTTTATCGGAGCATCGAAGGATTTGGCAACACTGACCATAACCGGAGTAAAGAAAACCCAGAAAATGTCATAGAAAAATAGCCCCACCTGCAATTCAGGTATAAGCAAAACCACCAAATGATTAAAGACATCTGCAAATGCTTGTCTTACGTTCGTCTAAAAATTGCAGATCAGATGATTCCTTCTTACCAAAAGGATGGCACCAGTCTTGAATGATCCAAGAGAGAGCATCTCAATTCCCTGTATTAGCCACATGGTTAATTAGGAAAAGACTAGACACAACAACACTAATGACAGTGCCGCAACATATCTATTGTAATCTTTATATTCTATTCCCCAGAGTGGAAAGGAAGTAACCTGAATGCAGAAGGAAAGGCCGAGGACATTGTTAGCCAACCAATGTTTTTTCCAAGCATACCACGCGCAGAAGAAGGTTCCAGGGATTCCGGCAATGACTTGAGACTTTGTAAACTCGACCTCCAAAGCTGTTTAAGAGTATGTGTCAGGAAAAAGTTATATGCATGACATAAGCCAAGTTCTAACAGATGGATAAAACACTGTCTAGAGAGTGAAAAAGTAATCAGATTTGCGAAGAGAGCATTTGATTATCACTGCTGCAACCAAATTAGCAGTCTTGAGACTAACTTCACGAAAAAAGGAACAGACAAAAACCATAAAATCACATCCATACATAACCAGAGAAAAACACTAGACATGCAAAGTAAGTAAGTCTTTAGGTACATACATCGGAAATAAGGAAAACGCCAGACGATAAGGTTGTCATTCCAAGGATCCGGCAGAAATCTTCTGATAGCAGGTAACAATGTCGCTCTACAAAACACAAAATTGTGTATATTAGGAAAAGGAAAATCAAAATTCAGCACAGATACACACACACAAGAAAAATAAATCAAAAGCATAATATAGATTGTACATACGAGAGAGCGACGATCCCAAGCACAAAGAAGTAAGCTGTGAGAACAGCATTGACCAAGTCCTTTGAGAGAAACTTGAACAATAAGAAAAGTGAGAGAAGCATAGCACTTCCAACCAAAGGGAAACGCATGGCATGTTCTTTCGACATCGTCTCCTGCATTATTCCAAACACAACAAAACAAAGATTATAGATCGAATTCGAAAAATGGTTTCACTGAGAACTAATTCAAAAATAAATAAATAAAAAAGACAATCTGGTTGCGTCTTTCTTACAGTTGGAGGAGTATCCTTCACCGAACGAAAGCAACCCACGTAAACTGTGAGGCATGCCGTAAGAATTACATTTAAGTTCGGATTCACTCTCACCACGAGTGGTGCCAATGACAAACCTGTAGCCAAACAAACAAACCAAAAAAACTCAATTTTGAAGCCTTACACCAACATTGAAAGCCATCAATCAAACCCACCAACCCTAAAACCCTAGACGAACCCAAATGATCTGAAAACAGCTTACGGTAATCCCAATTGAGCAATTCCAGCAGATTCCTATAAGAACCCTAAACAAATTGCTCACGTACATCCTTAATCATACCCATCACACCCCAGAAAAAACCATCTAATCGTAAAAACCGATCGAATTGAAACCCAGATATAGTTAGAACAGGAGGAATTGTAACGATTATACGAGTGAAGAGAAGAGAACCTGCGAGAGCGAGATTAGCGATTCTCTCACAATTCTTCATAACTGGTCTTTGTGTTTTTCGTTTTACTCTGTAAGCTGATTAATGTATAGAGAGATCCAGTGGTGGGGTCAAGAGATAAAATTCCACCAGATCTGTTAAAAAAAAAAAAGTGGTGTGACGAAGAAGAAGAAGAATAAGGAGCGAGTTAGGAAAGAAATTTAAGATACACGACTATAAAAATTACTGGCTGTGACCTAGTTTTGTGACGGACTCATATCATTGGTAACGTCAACGTGTTTATTACAATACGCTCGTATTGTTATTGGTTGATTAGTGACATTTCTCACCGCATCTCAAATGTGTACTGTTTTTTTTTTTAACATGGGGGGGTTAGTCAGTGAACACTAAATGGTAACGGATATTTTTCTAACTTCAATGGAAGACCACAATGTAAAACATAAATCAAACATACACAAAAACAATGACAAAAATTGGAATCAGCATAAGAAGAGTCAAATCAAATACTATAAAACTATCTAATAATGCGAGATTAGCATAATCGAGACAAAACTTTGTCTGATTTATTGCGTCGTTTGTGAAGCAAAACTTTTTGAATGATTGGATTGAGTAACATTCGAGTTCAACTAGTGTATAAAAATCATGTGTGACAAAAGATTCTTACCGTCTTGTGAATTGAATTTATGGATTTTGATTTCTTTTGAATATGAAAAACAACTTAAACCGATATTCTTCCTTTGAATCAAAACATACTATGCCAAAAACTGACAAACTCTTGTGCTAAGTCTCACATGGAGATTGCAAAAAAGATAAATATATTGTCATTCTTTCTAGAACTTCCTGCATATATAGATTCTTGAGACTGAAAACAACCCAAATTTTCTTTTTCTTGGATCCCAAAAAACGCCAAGTGTTTATAAAAATAGCGCCAGAATCTAATTGTCTAAAACATAGAACAATAGCCTTTTAAGATGGTTTTGGTGATCAGTTTCTTCTAGGGGAATTTTGAGCTCTGCAAAATAAGAAGAAATGAAAGACACCATTAACAAACGAATCATCCATATGTAATTTGTGAGTAATTTTGGTAACCAGAATCATACCATTTGACTACCATAGTCTTCATCTCTAGCAATTTCAATGGAACCATGAGAGTAATTCTCGCGTTTTCTGTGCCTAGGCTTGCTCGAAGTCTCTCTTGTTTGAGAAACATAAGGAAAGAACGTCGGAAGCAAGACAAGACCACGATCCATGTCGAATACATTAGCTCTCAATCGTAGCATCACTTGCGTCAGAGCCTTGATTGCTGCATCAAGACTTCCTGTTATCTAAACCACAAGAAGAAAGAAAAAAAACATGGTTTTAGTCTCTCTTAAACACACAAAATCGAGAAGCATTAGACGATACAAATGCCAAGATTTTCTTACTTGGACCATCTCCTCATTCTCACGAGCAATCCTTGGCACATTTTCGCCTTGAAAAATGCGGATACTCGCTTTTGTGACACTCCTCATCTCGGATATAAGAGCTCCACCTTTTCCAATGAGACACCCTACTTGAGAACTAGGAACAAGAACACGAGTGGAGATTGCAGATTCATTCGAATCTTTCACCACTTTCTCACTGCACCGCGTTTGTAAGCGTAAGGCTGCGTTAACCGTTGGGGATTGATCTTCAAAGAACTGTATCACAACAAGTCAGTTCAACAAATCCAGATTCTCATAAGAAGAAGAAAAGAAGGTTTGCGTTACCTCCTTTGATGATATGGAAATTATGCAGTCATCGTCTTCATCAGTCTCTGAGGTATTGACTCTAATGGTCGCACCAGACTCTTGCCTAATCTGGTTTATGAAACAGCCGCCTTTTCCTATCACACCTCCAACATTTTCAGCTGGACAGATGAAGCAGATCGAAAACTCTCTCGCATCCGCAGCATCTCTTGGCGCAGAGTAGTTGTTGCGAGACCTCGTTAGCGCAGGACTCATTAGCAATCCACCGGGTTGGTGCAGGCTACTCGAGGAAGACAGAAAGAAGCTTTGAAACCGAGACGGGTTCTCATAAAGCAGAGAGGCAACATGATAAAGAGCTTCTCTAACAGCTGAGGGCTCTCCAATTATCTGAAAGTTAAACCAACAACATCCATAAGCTAAAGCTTGAAAAAAGTTTCTTAGAAGAGTTGTTTGCATTTACCTGAAGAAGCTCATCGTGGCTCAAAGCCAGAGCACAAATGGGCAGATTATCATTTATGACACGAATCTGAGCATTGGTTTCATGACGGAGCTTTTGGATAACTTGTCCACCTTTCCCAATAAGGCAACCGATTTGATCAGACGGCACAAGCATCCTCGCGGTAACTACCGTTTGTCTCTCGCTAAATTCGTCGTCATCGTCATCATAATCATCCTCATTGTCATGTTCTTCAGCAACAATCATATCATGAACCTTGAGAAGCGCATCGAAAGCAGGACAGACAAACTCTCCATCATCCTCAATACCATTCGTCTCCTCGCTAGTCGAATATATGGTAACAACGCGCTCGTCACAGCCGGGCAAAGCCTCGTTTATCCTCATGTTTGCTCTCGTCTCAGACCTTAGCTGCTTTGCAATTTCACCACCTTTCCCAATTATGCTCCCTGCTTTCCTCGCAGGACACAAGTAACGATACACAGTGTCTTCTAATCCAGCACCATTGTTATCTGCAGCATCAGAAAACGAAAAAAAAAAAAACTCTCTAGTCTCTCTAACTTCCTCCGTTTTCAATAACATCCAAAATTGAACTAAAAATTACATCTCTTACCATAATTGTTCCTCAGGTAAGCCATTTTTAGCAACGATCTGGTGAGAGAAACAGTCGAATCACGAAGCCAAAAGAAGCTGAAGAAAAAAAAAAAGGTACTTCCAAATTAGGGCTTCTTATTTTTTCCAAATAGCATAGAGTCTCTATGTATATTAGTAGCCTTGAAGTGACTAGCAGAAAATTTTCCATATTGTAGAGGTTTCTCGTTTCTCTGCAGCCTAGATTTTGAAGCTCGCATCGCGAAACCGAGTGTAAACATCAACCGAAAATCAGATTCTCACGCAACCGACCGATACAAATTTGATAGCAGTTCGAACATTGCCGAATCGGAAACTCGAAAAATCAGGAAACTCTCACCGGAGAATAAACGGAAGGTGATCTGTCAATGCGTCCGTGGAGCCGTCGTCTCGCCGGAAAAATGCAACGGCCTCTCCGTATTTTTTCTTCTGTGGGTTTTGGAGTTTGAAATACAAGAGAATGAAAAAAAGAGTATTTGGGCTAATTAACGTCTTAAAGAGCTCAAGGCCTAGAAAGTGTTTGACGTGTGGGCTCTTTACTCTTTCTCGCGTCGTGAAGACACGTAGCCTTATTTAAATGAGCAGTGATAATATGAAATTTCAACATTTTATATTTTTATGT
Organism: Noccaea bulbosa; assembly: GCA_900406535.1. Taxonomy (NCBI): domain Eukaryota; kingdom Viridiplantae; phylum Streptophyta; class Magnoliopsida; order Brassicales; family Brassicaceae; genus Noccaea; species Noccaea bulbosa. Next base: position 19,852 of record OVBJ01001810.1, read on the forward strand.
GTCGGGCAACATGAAATGAGTTGACAAAAAATAGGACAGAAATAACAAAAACATGATTACTTTTTGTTCCGGTTGTATATGGTATAGAATTATTGTATGAATATCAAGAATCATAAGATTCAAGATTAGGATTAAACTAATTACAAGTGAATAATTACTTGTGCCCAGATTATCAATCATTGTTAAAAACACTAAACTTGTCAATTTTGTGTAGAATCAATCATTTACAGTCCAATTGGTTATTGGGCCGAGCCTTTTATCTAACAACATTTTCTACGTAGTAGTGCATGTAATCTGCTTTTGTAAGACTTTCTTTATACTGTCAGTAACCAAAGTACCAAACTAAACTTCTTGAAAATGTGAAACCAATAATTAGGCATACAATAATTAAACTCTTCAATTTTCGCCGAGGCTAATAAGTTCTGCTAGTCACTACACAATTTAACGGCAGCACTAGGCACACACTTGCTACTTATAGTATTGTTGAAATTAATAATCCGAAATTAGAGTCTGGTGTACTAAAATTACTGTCGGTAGTGGGCTACTACGGCCACGGACCTATATCACAGAATTTTATTAGTTTCTAATTAGTTGTTTTTCTGTTTTTCATACTTTTTCAGAATACTTTATTTTACTTTACGATTCCGAATATATTAGATGGAAAGTGTGTCTGAGATCTTTATAATTAGGGTTTCTTTAGACCATCCTTCTTTTGATAAGCTTTGATCACGGGAACGACGAGCAAATTCAGTTTTAATATTCATCAATAATACGACAATAACATAAAGTGTAATTCGTATGAAAACCAAATCCTAATGTCTAAACAGAGAGAACTCGAGTAAAACTAAAGAAGAGAAGATAACCCGAAGACAAAAAAAGCAATGAGGAGAAAACTTGAACTCACTAGCCGGATATAAAAATAGCTTTGTCGGAGATGAAAACCGTTCAAAGGCAGCGATTACATTTTGCCATTCAAAAATTCACAATATGTACATTAATTTGTTGTATTTTATGTATTGTATAAATTTATTTCTACGTTATTTCAGTTCTTAAACTTTCATAGCATATTCACGTAACCCATAAAGTGTCTTCATCTTATTGCTGATAAGTGATAACTAATCAGACACTTGTGCCACGAATCATATTTATATTATTGTCGACGATGGCCAGTGATTTATATATATATATACTTCATCTGTTTTACAATATAAGATGTTTGAGGTTTTTTTTTGTTCCACAATATATAATATTTTAGGTTTTTAAATTTAGTTTTTGCTAATTAATGTTAACAAATTACAAATTTCAATAACTGTTGATCAATATATAGTATTTGAATACTTAAATTTTGTTTGCTTAATATTTATTAAAAGGTGGTTGGTGTGAAAAATCAATTCACACATTAAATGTTTTTTAATTTATATGAAAAAACTCAAATATCTTATATTGTGGAATAGAGGGAGTATATTTTAAGTTTTTTTTTATACTATTCGATCAAATGTTTTATAACCTTGTGTAAGTTGTTTTTTTTTTTGTTTTTTTCCTTCTCTTTTACTGTGGAAGATGTAACATATACATATACTTTCATTATTTTTGTTTTTCAAAAACGTTTACTTAAGAGAAAGCGAGTAAATCGAACAGTTTGAGCGAAATAAAAGAGAACTAGCAGATGAAACATAAGGTTTAAGCATTAATTTAAAAGTGTGTTCGAATGAAAAATATGAATATAAAATGGTTCAAATACTGTATATATCTATAATAGCTATCTGAAATATAAAGTTATTATTTTATTTTGTATAATTAAATTTTTAAATAAATAATTTTATAAATTTTAATTTAAAAACATAATTACCAAGAGTGTCAATTTTGAATATTAAATCAACAATAACCCATAAGTATTGGGACTAATTCATATATTTAAAATATTATAAATTAGTATAATAAAGTTATTTAAATAAAAAAATATTATTTTTTTTTTTGATAAAGGATTTGCTTGAATTTATAAAATAAAGTTTACAAGGAACCCGATGAAACCACTCATCGAAAGGCATAAAATACAATAAAAGGTAGAGCAAGACAGGAAAAAATCCTGAAAAGCAGAGAAGTCGAGCTAGCAACAATAGATTAAGACCAACAGCGGAGAAGGCTGTGACGATCTGGATTTAGGAGAGTAAGACTATGCGCACGATCTCACACTTTGAAATAATCAGCTGAACGATTTTCGTAGCCGGGAAAGTGACTCCTTGATGAAATCTACGATTCCTCTCGGCCCATATTTCATATATGCAGGCTTGCCATGCCTGAAGCAAAGCCAAAGAGGTGTCTTTGTTTGTGGAAGCTACCGGGAGCCATTGGAGGACAACGTCCCATTGAGAAGGAGGCGAGCTGAAGCTCAATTTCAGGAGTACCTCGTTCCATACTTGATTTGAGAACGGACAAATAAAGAACAAGTGATTCCTCGTTTCCGCATTTGTTCCGCAGAGGAGGCATGTCTGTTCAACATCGCAACTCCATCTTGAGATACGATCTAATGTAGGGTTGCGATTTAGGACAAACAGCCAGGTGAAGAAAGCATGTTTTGGTATCCTCGCTTTGTGCCAAATTTGTTTCGCCCAGGGGACCTCTGGTTTAGCTTCTCTAATACAATTCCAGACTTGGCGAGAGGAGAAAGAGTTTTGAATTATCTCATCAACAATCCAGACCGTTTGATCACTCGAAACAGATGGCTACAGAGTAGTGACAAACGTATGGAGGTTCAGCTGCTTCTCGAATCTCGCTGGAGGTAAACGCCATCCCTGAGGAGTGATAAAGTCACTGACTGTAGAGAATAAAGGAATGCCCATCGAAGAAGGCCCCTCGCAGCCAATGTAGTGAATCAATGGACCAAACGGAGACCATGGATCCCACCAAAAAAACGTATCATCACCGTTTCCAATCAAGATTCTAATCAGATAGCTGGCTTTGGTTCTCAACTTCAGAAGCTGACGGAACATCCAAGAAAACTCGTAGTTTCTTCCATTTAACGCCCAAAATAGAGAATGGGAGAGGTACTTTTTCCTTAACCAGGCGACCCAAATTGAGCCAGCCCTAAAGAAGAGCATCCAAATGAGCTTTAGGCCGCAAGTATCATTCCAACTTTTAATGTTTCGAAGGCCTAATCCTCCCTCCTTCTTAGGAAAAGAGATGTCATACCATGCCACCTTTGCGCCTTTTGCAGTGTCTGTTGTTCCATGCCAGAAGAAAGCACTAGTGAGAGAGTTTATACGCCTAATAACCGCCTTTGGAAGGAAGAAAACAGAACTCCAGAACCCTACAATGCCCGGGATAACTGTAGAGAGGAGAGTGTATCTTCCCGCGAGACTTAATAACCGATGAGTCCAGCTGTTTAATTTCTTTCTTACTTGAGTAATTAGCGGGTCACAATCAGCCACATACAGTTTTCTTGTGCACAAGGGCAAACCAAGATAACGAATTGGGAGAGAGCTTTAAGACAAACCCACCAAACTTTCAATAACAGCCAAGACCGTAGGGTCCATACCCGAAGAGAACAAGCTTGTTTTTGAGATATTGATTGCTAGACCTGATAGTTCTTCAAATCTTTTCAAAATCAGAAGGACTCCTCTCAATGACTCCAGTGTTCCATCTAGGAAGATAAGTAAGTCGTCAGCAAAGGAGAGATGAGTGAGTTTTTGCGCTTCACAGTCTGGGTGATAGGCAAAAGCTCCTTCTTCCACGGCTTTATTCAGCATCAAAGAGAGAACGTTCATCGCCATGACAAACAAGGATGGGGAAAGAGGATCCCCTTGTCTAAGCCCTGTTTTTTCCTTTAAAAAACCCTGAGGTCGACCCGTTTATACACACGGAGAAGGCAGGAGAGCATATACAAGCCTTTATTGC
>OVBJ01001811.1:0-23705 GCA_900406535.1 Noccaea bulbosa
ATATCTAACAAATTATTTGTGTAACAGAATAACAAAATATTTACCCAGTTACAAGGTCCAACCGAACATTGATTCTACACTAGCAGAAAACACAACTAAAATCAGTTTCTGATGGAAAACCGGAAATTGCGACTGAGATCAAATCGGTAAGCTGCGAGAGAAAGAGATTGATAGGACAAAGAGATTCGAGATTTGAATCATATGTAAATAGGATAGCGACAAACCCAATCCGGTTTATGTAATTTGATGCGGAATCATACCAAAATAAATCTTCGGTTTTGAATGGTTGAATGAAAATTTCCTTAACCCAGCCTCATTACGTGGCACGTGTACTTATGGGCCGATGTTACTGTTGTAGCAATATTACTTTTAAGTGACTACTAGAAATTGACCCGCGCTATGCCGCTGGAATATATTTTAAATCATTTTATTATTTTAGTGTCAAATTTTATTTTTATAAAACGAACCTTAATTTTACACTATTTAGATAGATATATATATATTTTATACCTTTTTTATGAATAATTTCTACCATATTATGTTTTATGGTGACACCTAGATAATTTCAGGTGCGTGGGAGAATTTTGTCGTATTTTTATCGTTTTTTAAAAGATTTAGTTACATTATAGATATTATAATTCCATATTTTATCCAATTTTTGATATATTATTTTTATAAACGTAGGGCCTAGGTCCAAACAAGTTTTGTTATACACGGTTTTATTTCAGTTTGTATGATACATATAATATAAATCTAATCTTTTGATTATCCGCAGTAGTAATTTTTAAAATTTTATTATGAAAATAACAATTTGGATTATAACTATATAGTCTTGTCCATACATGAACCACACCCGCTAATATCTAACTTTTACTTTACAAATAAATTTTCGGTAATAGTTTTTGATACCCAATCGACCTTTACATCTATTTGATTGAATTTTTAATTATAAAAACAACGGTTTGAAGTATAACTACATGATCTTATTTGTACCCGAACTTTACCTGCTAATATCCAACTTTTATTTTATGGATAAATTTTGGGTAATCGCTTTTGATACCCGATTGAATTTTACTTGCTAATACTTGATCCTAAACCTACAATGTTTAAGTTTTAACAATAGTAAAATAACATTTTTAATTGTAAAAAATAAGAACCGAAAATATCGTTGTGGCACATTTTTCATTTTGCTTTTGTTTTTCGAATATGCATACTATATTTATGCCTCATGCTACTTACATGAGCAAACACCATCATCCGAGTGCCGCGAGAATTCTTCTATGATATTGGCTTTAGTTATTTAAAAATTGTTCTTGACAATTAAAATAAAATAAGTTAAAAATAAGGTTAATCAAATATCTTAATATACAATATTTTCTAATAAATTTTATTTTATGGATAAATTTTAGGTAATAGTTTTTGATATCTGACCAACTTTATATCCGTTGTATTTATTTATTGCATTTTTATATCTATTTGATTGTATTTTTAATTATGAAACTACTTTTAATTATGAAAATAGTTTTAGATACCGGACAAACCTTTACAAACTATTTTTAATTATTAACCGACAAACCTTTACAAAATGCCTCTACCAACTAAATGACATTCCTAAGATCACAAAACTTTAAATGTTGATAAGCACACTTGAGGAAACCAAAAATAAAGCAAACACTGTAACAGAAAAATAAAATAAAGGAAATGCAAAATATAATCTAGAGTGTCTTGCAAATCTCATCTAATTCGCCATTTCCAGTAACACTAAATAGTTTTATCAAACTTGACAAAAAAGAGAAAAAACAAAAATAAGTAACAGTTATCGAAAAACTTAACAAACGAACAATGATGAATAATAATAAGAAGAAGAGAAGCAAATATCTTTAAGAATTCTCTTCTCTGTGTGGCTGCGGATTATATCCGGGAGACTCCATATGTCTTCTTCAAGTACCTTTTCTCTTCACCTCTTCATTGAAAAAACCCCAATTTCATATGATTCTCCAACTTGAACTTCATCTCCTTCCTCCAAATTGTGGCTAGATATTCCAATTTCTACTCTGGAGTCACTTCTATAGTTGAATAACTCTTTGTCTGAAGCCCGTAGAGTTTCATATGCGATACATACACAATTCTTCAAGTTCTCATTGACCTTAGCTCCATACTTACAGTCAATCCTGCAACAACATACGCTAAATCCTTCGCCTCCTTCTCGAAGTTCTTCTTCTTAACTACACTAATCTCTTTTCTCTGATCTAATTAAGTGGAGAGAACACTGCCACATTCGGATTAAGTTTCGATTTCGGACTCACACTCGGAGATATATGTCGGTGTCAAAAAATCGATGAACAAAAGAATTTATCAGATTCAATAAGGGAAGTTTCCGGTTAGTAGCGAGAAAGCGACGGCGTCGCAATTTGAGATCGGTGTCTGGTCGGAGTAGTGATCGGAGTGGGACTCTGAGATGCTGCTCAACCGGAGCTCATGGGACTTGCTCGGATCTTCCTTTTGCCGTTGGTACAGATTCGAGTGGTGAGCTGTTTAGCAAAGCGAATTGGGTTTTCGATGTGAGCGAGGCGCGGAATTCGTGGAGAGAGCAGCGAGATTCCGGCGGAGAGAAGGAAGCAGCTTCTGGATTTGGATTCGCCGTTGGAATTGATCCAGTGGGAAATGAATCTGGGTATGGTAGCGAACCTGGATACAGAGGTGATGCTGAGTTTGGTTATGGTGATGAATTGGACGATGAAGAAGAAGATGTGAAGCCGAGGTTGATTAAAGAAGTGGATTTTCGCAAAGAATAGAAGAAAGCCACAAATCTCGTCGGAAGAAAAACGATGAAAAGTTAACGAAGACAAGATCGAGAAAATAGGTGAACTGAATAAGGGTAATCGAACCGAAACCAAAACGTGGCATGCTTAAACCAAAAATTTGCTGACTGTGATTATTTCAAATGTTCTCATTGGTTGGAGGTATTAATTGAGGTGTCAGCTCCTGCAAACTTGAAAAATCCTAGCTGTCACTATATGGAGAGAACCAGGGAGTTTTATTGTATTGATTTCTTTAAACGTTATTGGGCCGAGCACTTCATGCCGTTTTGCTTTAGTCCTTAAAACTGAGAAACTAACTACGCGGCGTTTTAACGGAGATGAATTATTCCTGTAAACCAATAAATGAATTGAGTCTTGCAAACTTGTAAAGTTTTCTCTCTCCCTCTCTCTCTCTCTATATTCGCTATCGAATATTTTTTTGTTGGCTGCGTCCTTTTGGTGCTTGAAGAGATGACCATGGCAGCAAACTTCGCGAAACGGCTGATCGGAAGCCGATCGAGCCAGATCCTTGGAGCTGTGAACTCTAGCTCAGGTGCGGCTACTTCCGTCGCTAGGGCTTTCTGCTCGTCCACCACTCCAATCACCGCAACCTTATTCCCTGGCGATGGGATCGGTCCTGAGATCGCTGAATCCGTCAAAAAGGTCCCTCCTTCTAAACTCATTTCTGAGAATTGTCCATTTTTTAATTCTGGATTGTTTTGCGATTTGTGGGAATTCGGCATACTGATAGGTCAATTCCGTTGATGATTTATGCCATTTCTGGCGATCCAGGTGTTTACAACGGCTGGTGTGCCAATTGATTGGGAAGAACACTATGTTGGGACTGAGATTGATCCGAGAACACAGAGTTTCTTGACCTGGGAGAGTCTCGAATCTGTGCGTAGAAACAAAGTTGGTTTGAAAGGTCCAATGGCGACTCCAATTGGGAAAGGTCACCGTTCGTTGAACCTGACTCTTAGGAAAGAGCTGAATCTATATGCCAATGTTAGACCTTGCTACAGTCTTCCTGGTTACAAAACTCGTTACGATGATGTCAATCTCATCACCATCAGGGAAAACACGGAAGGAGAATACAGTGGCCTCGAACATCAGGTTAACTTTGTTTTGTTGAGTCTAATGATCCAACTTTCTCAGGTCACTTCTTCATCAACAAGTGTTTCTGATTCTTGTTTTGTTTTCCTGACTCGATAATGATAGGTTGTTAGAGGTGTGGTGGAGAGTCTTAAAATCATTACCCGTCAGGCGAGTTTGAGAGTTGCAGAGTATGCCTTTCACTATGCTAAGACTCATGGAAGAGAGAGAGTTTCTGCGATTCACAAAGCCAACATTATGCAGAAAACTGATGGTCTCTTTCTCAAGGTCCGCTCATTTCATAACCCACCAGAACTGGATTTAACGTTTTCTTATATGATTATAACGCCTGCTTAGTTTGTTTACCGTTTGTTCTGAGACAGACAATGTTTGTTTCCTTCCTATTTTCCAGTGTTGTCGTGAGGTTGCTGAGAAGTATCCTGAGATAACTTACGAGGAGGTTGTTATTGACAACTGCTGTATGATGGTGAGCTATGACACCAAATCTTCCATTTTTTCCGTTAATTAAGCTGTTGTGCGCGAGAATTTCCATTATTGTTTTGTGGAATGTGTGAATGATAATCTGGAGATGCCTGCAGCTTGTGAAAAACCCAGCACTTTTTGATGTCTTGGTGATGCCAAACCTTTACGGTGACATTATCAGCGATCTGTGTGCTGGATTGGTTGGAGGACTAGGATTGACTCCAAGGTGAAACAATGTTTCCTTCACCTCGAATAATAGTTGTTTAATCATATGATTATGAGCCAATTATCTTAAGGCCTTCATTATCTTCATGACGCAGTTGTAATATCGGAGAAGATGGTGTAGCCCTAGCTGAAGCAGTTCACGGTTCTGCACCTGATATCGCTGGAAAGGTTAGTCCTTGAAACACTTGATCATTCCACTTTCGTCGTATAAAGTAAACTTTGAGCAATTTACTAAACTCAATCTCTTGTTGTTGATGTAAGAACTTGGCGAACCCAACGGCTTTGCTTCTGAGTGGAGTGATGATGTTACGTCACCTGAAGCTCAACGAACAAGCAGAACAGATCCACAGCGCAATCATCAACACCATAGCCGAGGGCAAATACAGAACCGCGGATCTTGGAGGTTCTTCGACCACCACGGAATTCACAAAGGCAATCTGTGATCATCTCTGAACATCATCGTAAAATCTCAATTCTTTATGGAATCTTCCTTCGAGGCTTTAGGCTTATTTTAGCCTCTGAAATTCTTCTTGTTTATCGTTTACGATTAGAATAAAAAACAGGCATTGGCTTTTCTCTCTTCATGAGTTTTGTTACTTTTGAAGTTCTTGTTTCTGCCTCCAAATCGTCTTTTTTTTTCTCCTCAAGTTCTCTGCCGCAAGGCAAGATTCATAACACAGGGAAAGTGATGTTTTTCTGAAATCCATCAGAAGAGTTTTGTTTTTCTGAAATTGAATTTGTTCTAGTTTCTCATTATTTAATCAGTTTCTAAAGTTGTAAAAAATCCAAACATTTCTTTGTGGCTTCGTCACCTCAATTGATCACTACAAATTTGGAACTTTATCATCTTTATACTGTTACTGTAACATAAAAGATATTGTAAGTAATTAATTTTGTAAACTGACGACATGATAGCATCATAGTCTCTATCTAATCATGGAACTACATAATTACTCGGCCCACAAAAAGAAAACAGAGTCTACCGACAAAATAAACTTAATTTATTGATCGAGTTAAAAAATAATTTAAAAGACCTAAAAAGAGAATATGTCGTTGGTGTACCAACTTCCGCTGAGCTCTGATTATAAACTCGCGGCTTCTTCACTCACCACTAAAATTGCCTCCTCCAACTCCAATAAACCAGATCTGAATCTTAACCTCTCAAATCTCTTCCCAGATTCATCATCATGGCTTCTTCCACTAACTACGATGGGATCCTTCTCGGAATGGGTAACCCACTCCTCGACATCTCTGCCGTCGTCGACGAGGATTTTCTCACCAAGTAAGATAACCTTCAGATCCCTCTTTTTTCAAATGTTTCTATTCTTCAACGTTTTCGTATCGCAGTCCTCTTCAACGTTTGAATCTAGATTGGTTGTTTGTTTGAAATTGAATCTTCCCCGTGTGCGGTATTTCGCTGCGTTTCGGTCTTCCTTTTCTGATTTATGTTTTCTTATGCTATCGTGACAGATACGACATCAAGTTGAACAATGCGATCCTCGCGGAGGAAAAGCATTTACCCATGTAAGGATTTTGTTTTGCACTCAACCTCGTTGGAATATGAATTTGAAACTTTCTTTCCTGAAACGGGATCGCCACAAGTCCTGTATCGAAGTTTGATTTGTTTGTTGGGTCAAGTTTTATGAATTGATAATGGCAAGTGGCAACGCAGGGATTTTTATAATTTTGCTTATTAACGGGTGAAATGAAGTATTGTTAATCGAGAATGTTGATCATGTTTATGTAAATTGAATTGAATGGTTCATAAGTCTGGACGGTTTCAGAAAAACAAAATGATATCTTATCTCTCTTTGTTGTTAGGCACATTAGTTGATGGGTTGTTTCAAATAGAAAATTCACTTGCAAAATGATATATATATATATTTTTTTTTTAGGTATGATGAGATGAGTAGCAAGTTCAATGTTGAATACATTGCCGGAGGTAATTCATCTTTTGTGCTCTTTGGCAATCTTGAAACCCTTTAATCGCGTTGACAAGATTATGAAATTTCTATGATTCAATCCTTTTTCAGGTGCTACTCAGAACTCCATCAAAGTGGCTCAGGTAGATTCTTTTGCCTTCTTTTTGCGCTTTTTTTTTGGGGTTTAAAGTTATGAATAAACTGCTAAATCATGGATGTTTTTTACTTGATGGCTGCAGTGGATGCTTCAAATTCCTGGGGCAACGAGCTACATGGGATCCATTGGAAAGGACAAATACGGAGAGGCAATGAAGAAGGATGCTACTGCAGCTGGTGTCAATGTAAGCTGGGTGTTCAGTTTGTCCTTTCTTGAAACTGAATGCAGAATTTGTAATCAAGGTGCAAGAAAATGATTGTGTTTCTTTCTGCATCAGGTCCACTACTATGAAGATGAGTCAGCACCTACTGGAACTTGCGGTGTCTGTGTTGTTGGTGGAGAAAGGTCGCTTATTGCGAATCTTTCAGCTGCGAACTGCTACAAGGTTGACCACCTTAAGAAGCCTGAAAACTGGGCGTTGGGTAAATTGATTTCTTCCATTGTTGCATTCTTTTTTAACAGCTCTGTATTATGTCTTGATGATCTGATATATGTGATTCAAATATGTTTTGTGTAGTTGAGAAGGCAAAGTTCTACTACATTGCTGGATTCTTCCTCACGGTATCCCCTGAATCCATTCAGTTGGTATCTGAGCACGCTGCTGCAAACAACAAGGTATAAGGCATTTGGTCTTCGGTCTTCCATTTTCAGCAAATCTTTTACCACTGCTTTATGAGTGCTTCTCGTATTAACGGTCCCCACATGTTCGCTTATGCTTCAGGTGTTCACAATGAACCTCTCTGCTCCATTCATCTGTGAATTCTTCAAAGATGCGCAGGAGAAATTCTTGCCGTAAGCAATCCCTAACCTTTTTATCCTTTACGGATTTTTGTTTTTTGTTTGAAACTGCGTGAATGTACTTAAAAGCCCTTTGCGTTGCTTTGGACAGATACATGGACTTTGTTTTTGGCAATGAGACAGAGGCAAGAACCTTCTCCAGGGTTCATGGCTGGGAGGTACCATCTCTCTTGCACGACTTAATTCAACAAGCTGCTCTGTTTTGTAAAACAGAAGAATAATAATTGACATGATTATATATATAGACCGATGATGTGGAACAAATAGCCATCAAGATTTCACAGCTTCCCAAGGCGACAGGAACATACAAGAGGACCACCGTGATCACACAGGGCGCAGACCCAGTGGTTGTTGCTGAAGATGGAAAGGTGAAGAAATATCCAGTCATCCCTCTCCCAAAGGAGAAGCTCGTTGACACCAACGGTGCAGGTATACAAAATACGTTTATAAAACTGATTTTATCAAGTCAGAAACCGTCATGGTCTTATAATTATAAGGATTGATCCTTGTTCGATCGTTTGTTGACCTCTCTCTCTCTCTCTCAGGTGATGCATTTGTTGGAGGATTCATGTCACAGCTGGTGCAAGGGAAATCGATTGAGGAGTGCGTCAAGGCTGGATGCTACGCATCGAACGTGGTGATCCAAAGATCTGGCTGCACTTACCCTGAGAAGCCCGCCTTCAACTAAATTATTGGCTCGTCTTCAGTTTTGTGATATCTTCCAAAATAAAACTACCTTTGATTCAACGAACTCTCACGATTATTGCTCGAGCGCTCTTATATTGTTTTCAACTTTTATTATTGTCATAATCATTTTATAATTTAACTAGGGGATGATCCGCACTTTTCAAATTCTTGCTAAAATTATTGTATTAATTAATGATCATATTAATGAATGATCATAAATAATTAAAATATGAAAAAAAAAAATATATAATAAATCAAAAAAATAAATTTAAATAAATAAAACAATTGATGATGTGTCACAATATTAGAGTAGGAATTTGATGATGTGGCATCATGAGAAGAGAGAATGTTTAACTTTATATATATAGATATCACTATTACTATATAGGTTTTGAAAATAATATCTTGCTCCTTCATTGAAACTTCTGACATAATATATGTAGAAGTAGAAGTAATCAGTAAAGACTTATATCAGCTACTACCTAAAAATGGCTCGTATTACAACACTCTTCATTAAATCTACATAGATTTCATTGACAAAAACAGAACCTCTCTTACATTCGCCAAAACTCTAATCCTTAAAACTCTCTTCTCAAACTAGAGACTCATCGAGATCAAGAATAACGAGGAGAAGCACATCGCAGGATCTCGAGGAAAAGTTTTTCGTCGCAAGGGATACAGAACTTAGAATCTCCAGAAGTGAAATCGTCGTAAGCTTCGTCTTTTGATTGATCAAGCAAAGCCCTGAAGATGGGATCGTGAAGCAACGAGATCTTGATCACGAACCTCTTGTAACTCTCCTCTTCTTTGCCTACGTACACCACTAGGTGTCCCTTTGGTACGTCGTGGGGTATATGAGGTTTTTCGGCGGCCGCTCGATGCTTGCCGACTCTGCTTGACATTTGCCTCCATGCCTTTGTGATCAGCTTGCTCTTCTTCATCATGTTTAGCCGTTTAGGAGAGAGATGTCGAGAGAGAGAGGCGTTTTTGGGGTTTAGTGTGAGATAAAATGTGGAGAGGTACTAGTGTCGTACGTGTATATATACACAGTCACAAGCATAGGTCCACTATATCATTTTTGTATATATAGGATGAATGATTAGTTTGGACCATGTCGTCGTCTTTTGCAATAAACACATTATTAGTTATCATGAAATACTATATGTTCCATTTAATGTACGACCAAGAAATATTTTAGACTAATGTATATGTACATGTCGAACATTATGAATTTCGTTATTATGAAAATGATATATAAGACATTAAATGTGATAACCTGATTGTTCTAGTTACGAACTTTACGGTGAGATGTGATTGATTTTCGTTAACACAGTAGGAACAACTAAATAATATTTTTTGGCGAGAACAGATTTAATTATAACATTGTTAGTCATCTGACATTTGTACTTAGAAACTAAAACAATAGTATATGTCAATATATGTCAACTACGGCCATGCTGTACTTTGACATACGAAATCGTACGAACATGCATCTTCCCTCGCTAATGAGCTTTCGCTTTAATAATTTCGTCGTTTCTTTAATTTTTTATGAAAATAAACAATCTTTATCGGCATGGCACATTGGCACTCAACGATTGGGCAATTTTAGATAATATAAAGATGTGTGTGTGTGTGTGCCCATATACTGTGATGTACGTAACATAATACACACGCCGTAAATGCTGTACACGTATCTCTATTTATTCATATATGATATGCTTCACAGTGGTAGAATCACTTGTTCGTTTTAGGAGTATAATATATTTGTCAACGTATGATTTTGGCACCACTTTGATTAAACGTAGAACAGTAAGGTTAATGAATCCGAATCAAAATGCAAATATATATTAATCCGAATCAAAATGCAAATATATATTAATATATATATATATATATATACACGCATTTTCCCAACTATAAAGATCAGAAAGAAACAATTTTCTTTCGATAAAAGGGAAATGCATTATTTTCAAAGTTGTGAAAATAGAGGGTCCCACGTTTGATTAAATGTAGGAGAAAGATAAGATCTAAAAAAGAGATGATAAATGGGATAAGATTCTTGGACCAAGTGCAATTCCACTTATGTACCATATAGATCGATATGTAACTCTCGTTTATAAAGATGCATACAATCATAGGAAAATATCAAATTTCAAACAGTTGACAAATTATATTTGAAAGGTACGTAAGATGTATACTTGCATCGATGCTCGCATTAAAGAAATCCTAATCCGAACCGCCGATTTGTTAAGCTGGACCTGGATACATTCACCATTGTGATGCATTGTCACTGGTGATTACCAGAATCAATATACACCTAAAATATCATCAATAATTACTCTGATTTGTTTATCTAGTCCGAACCGATCTGTAATGCTGGATTTCACCATTGCGATGTGTTACTGGTGATTACCAAAATCTTGACATACACCTACAGTATTTTATACATCATGCGTTATTGTGCTAAAAGGCTGTCAACCATTATAAACATATAATATCATTATGGCGATCGACCATTTTTACTTTTCGATAAATTAAAAATGAATATGGTGGAATGTGGAAATCTAACATTTACGCATAACCGTACGTGAATTTTTTTGTTTATTGGTTGTGAAACCCATTAATTGTATTACCGACAATTTTTATACGAATATAAAATTCAGCACTATGTGTATAGACGTTTTATTACTGTAGTATATATGTATCGTGTAACCAAAGCGTTTCCTTTGCATGCATCAGGCTATGGATGAAGTTTTCACTGGACATGGATTTATGTTCAATAAAAGATTTATGTTCATTAAAACCGTTCGGAAAAAGCAAAACATTTTAGATGTAATTGATAAAAAGTACTAGCTATAAGATTCATCGAGTTATTTACATGACTATATTATCCGAGTTAGTATAATTGCATTCTACTAAGTACTAGCTTAATATTTAATATTTCTTTATAAGTGATGGTAATATTCATTTCTTCTTACTTTTCATTTTTGTTTTTCTGTTGGAGATTCCGAGACGACCGGTCCATCCACGTACAGAGACAGGCCGGTGCTTCATCCCATTGCTTCTGTGTCTCTCTTTAAGGAAACGAGAGATTATTATTAGCCTTTCGATCAGAAAAGTAGTTTCATTCGTATCCGTTCGATTTATTCACTTCCTGCTATTCCACGTGCAATTTAATTGTAACCAGAAACCTACAAAATTTCTCATAATCTACTCTCAAGTTTTGACCAAGGTTCATTCATTAGTTCTTACTTCCTTCCTGGTGGTTTCGTGTATTTTATATGATTTTCACCATCAAATTCCATGATTTTCTGCTAAAAATGTGTAACCTTATGATTTCTCGTCCAAAACATTTTCCATAAATTTTCCGCCGTTTTCATAAATTCCCTACAATCATCCCCAATATTAGCCTAGTCATTTTTCCGATAATATTGAAAATTAAATCGTTTCCCAGTTTTTTTTTTTTTTTTTTTTGTCTGCTTTTGCGAAGTGAAGACTCAACTACTTTGACTTCTTTCCCCTTCTCATCATCTTAGTCGTCGTCGTCGTCGTCTTCTTCCAACATTTTTGTTCCGAATTCTTATCATAAAACCCAATTAACTCCTACATACACATTCTCCAAATCTACAATCCATTTCTGTCACTGAAACTTTGGGCGATTCAGTTTGTTCAACATCTGGAAAGAGTTTTGATTTTCCAGTACACAGAGATCTCAAAAGGTTAGTTGTGATTTTCTCCAATTTACTTTACCCTTGTTCACGAAATTCATACTTGTTATAAATCGTTGTTTAGAGAAGAAAGGGATGCTTTTTTCCTTGAGTATGATTGAATAAACTTGCGATTGCTTTCAAGTTTCAATAGCCTAGGGCCTAACTTCCACCATCTCGAATTTAGGGTTTCGTCGGAGAATTTTGGGGGTTTATCGAATCTAAGTCATCGGGTTAGCTGATGTTACCAGGTCCCAGAATTTCGCATTTGATTTGATCCTGTGTGTTCTGATCAGTTGGATTCAAAGATCAAATTTGGAATGAATCGGATAAAGAATTCTTATAAGAAATTTTAGAAATGAATATTCTTGAAATTGAAAAACTTGCTCACTCTAGTAAGTTTGTGGATCTTTGTTGTGGGATGATCAGTGGAGAAGCGAGGGTGTTTTGCGAGAATGAGGTGCTTCTTATTCCCTCATGGGGACAAGAAAGACGAACAGAGGAGCCCTAAACCGGTTTCTCCGACGTCTTACTTCTCTGACCGTAGAGGAAACAATTTCAGTCCCAGGGATGGCTCTGGAACGAGCACCGTCTCATCCTCCACTGGGAGGAACACGAACACGAACCCGAGAGAAAACAACCTCAGAGAGTTCACCATCGCTGATCTCAAATCCGCTACAAGAAACTTCAGCCGGTCCGTTATGATCGGGGAAGGCGGTTTCGGCTGTGTCTACTGGGGAACAATCAAGAGCTTAGAAGATCCCTCAAAGAAAATCGAAGTCGCGGTTAAGCAGCTTGGCAAGAGAGGTTTACAGGGTCATAAGGAATGGGTGACGGAAGTAAACTTTCTCGGAGTAGTCGAGCACCCAAACTTGGTGAGACTGTTGGGTCATTGTGCAGAAGACGATGAGCGTGGAATCCAGAGGCTTCTGGTATATGAATACATGCCAAACCAAAGCGTCGAGTTCCATTTATCTCCCCGGTCACCAACAGTGCTTACTTGGGACCTCAGGTTGAGAATAGCGCAAGACGCAGCTCGCGGTTTAACATACCTCCACGAAGAAATGGACTTCCAAGTAAGGATCAGGAACATGAAACCAATCCTCTGTTTTTCTTCTTTTTCAGCTCATCAGTTGAACTAAAATCCTCTGTTTTCGTCTTTTTCTTTTTTTGTTGGTTAGATAATATTCAGAGATTTCAAGTCCTCAAACATTCTACTAGATGAGGACTGGAAAGCAAAGCTTTCGGATTTCGGTTTGGCTCGGTTAGGTCCTGCACCAGGATCAACCCATGTTTCTACTGGTGTAAGTTGCTTCTCTACATTTTTGGTTATAGAATCATCGCCATGTCTAGAGAAAGAAAGTGATCGTTTTTGTTTCTTGGTGTTGAACAGGTAGTAGGAACAATGGGTTACGCAGCTCCAGAATATATTCAGACGGGTCGTCTCACATCGAAAAGCGATGTGTGGGGCTATGGAGTTTTCATCTACGAGCTGATTACAGGAAGGAGGCCGTTAGACAAGAACAGGCCTAAAGGAGAGCAGAAGCTTCTTGAATGGGTGAGACCTTACTTAACCGACACGAAGAAGTTCCGTCTCATTGTAGACCCGAGGCTCGAAGGCAAATACTTGATCAAACCGATCCAGAGACTAGCGGTTGTGGCCAATCTTTGCCTTGCTAGGAACTCAAAGACACGTCCGAAGATGAGTGAGGTGTTGGATATGGTCACAAAGATTGTGGAATCTTCTTCGCCTGGGAATGGTGCCAAGAAGCTGCAGCTCGTTCCGCTGAGGAGTCTAGAAGCTTCCAGAAGCGAGGAAGGGAAGAACAAGAAGGTTCTTGATGGTGACGAAGGAAGTTGGTTAGAAAAATTGTGGAACCCAAAGAATGTGAGAGCTTGTTGATTCATCGGTGAAAATGATAACAATAAAATGATTATGTCTTGTTTATTTGTGCTCAATTGAATAAATAATAACACTCGTAAAGCTCCTTGGCTTTTGATTGTTAAAGGCTTAAAGCCAACTGATTTTTCAACAACCTCTTCTAACGATTTAACTCAGATTTGACTACTGGCTGACGTTTGTATGACACACCATGTATAATTTACAAAGGCGTTTAATTGGAAAATCGTTACATTTTAGATTGAAGGCCCAATAAGTATGTTTTCTTGTCCATAAAGGTTGAGAACCCAACCCACTAATAAACGGCACAAAATCTTCTTTCTTCTATTCTTATACTTGAAAGAAAAATTTGTGAAAGACACAAACTAAACGGCACAAAAAAAATCGTTCGTGGCACTCATTTTCTTTCTTCTTTCTTCTACCAACTAAACGGCACAAAAAAATCTTCTTTCTTCTAACCAATATAACCAAAAGGCATCAACTATTTTTTTTTGTTTTACCAAAGGTAGAGTAATTTTGATATGATAGCATTCAACTCTTGTGTACTAACAATGGCAAACAATTTGACTTTTGAAGCATTAATTTTGGCTGAAAACAGGGGAAGCCATTAACATAGAGCTTTAGGTAAAATTATCATAGCTTCTTAAGAAAATAAAAAAATTCTGAAAAAAGTAACCTGGAAAGCGAATAGTAGGCAAACAAAATTATACATAGCTTAATTGGTGTTACACAAACCGGTCTGCTTTTGTGTAAAAGAACAGAGGAAGAAAAAACACTTGAGAGCTAATGATATCAGTGTGTCAACTAATAGTAAGTTGAGAATATTTTCAAATTAAATCTAGTTACAGAATATTTTAAAATAATGTATATTTTCGATTTTAGGCATTTTATTCAAACTCACTCTTAGTTATAAACTTGTATTAGTTGCATACATAATAGGACTCTTCCTGCATCCGAAAGCATGTGTCAGTTTGTTACATCTCTTTGGATCATACGAAGTTACGAACCGTAGTCTCATACTTTGTTTAGTAAATCAACACTTTTGATTGTTCTGTTATCTTTAGAATTACAAATTAATAACGTATTAGCTTCCTATATTTCTCTATTTATATGGCATGATTGGTTTGAACATAGTCACGTAGAGTTGATTAGAAGCCATACATAATGGATTTGGTTCTCAATTATGATTGTTCAAAGAATGCGTGCTACTGTTTGGTAGATTTTGCTATACGAACAATTGTAACATTTATTCATATTTTAGTCCCAGAAAATAATGCATTGACCCCTTTTGAAATGGACTATAATAGCTATAATATTCGACAATTGACATGTAACATATAATATATGATGATGCACATCTGATAATTGACAAAAAGTGTGGCTAATGACTAACATCAGCATAATCTTCACAACTACTAACGTTTGTAAAAACACACCATAATTACGTATGCGTTTAATTATTTTTTTGCTTACCTAACCAAATTAATATTTTCTATTTAAATTACCCAAGAACTGGCTTTTGGGTTTCTCAAATCATTCATGACCCATGCCATAAAATTTAAATATGCTGTAATATTACAGGCTGATTCAAAACAAATTGACAATTTTTCTCTTGTTTTTTTTTTTTTGCAAACAATTTGACTTTAACTAGTTCCGACTCACTACCCATTTATATTGATTTATATAACTCATTAGATTTCATACTGCATGAATTTGTCAATCTAGGGTTCATGAAATGAAGCATACACAACCTTTGTAAAAAAAATAATGAAATGAAGAATATATTTATTTAATTCATTATTTTAAATAAATTGAGGAATTCAAAAAAGCATTCATATGATTCACCGCCAGAACGTAGAACCTAGTTCATTTAATAAAACCTAAAAGATACTTTAACAACAAAAATAGGATATCAATTTTTTATGCATTCCCAAGGATATTAAATTATATACATGCACAATTTGTCGATGAGTATTGCGTGAATTTTAATTAATCAGAAAAGGGGTGCTGCCTGAAAGAATTGAATTCGATGGTTTTGGAATTCGATAAAACCTAAAACTAGTGGATGCCACGTGGAATTCTTACTCTTATAAAAAAAAAAGAAACAAAATTACTTATTCGCGCCGGATATGATTGGGGAAACTTCAAACTATGCAGCCATGTGTTATTGGACCCATTTGCCTAATTAAGAAGTTTTCAACATTTATGCCTAACACTAAATAGATTTAAACTCTACAATTGCATTTGCATGTTAATCATTCCTTTAATGCTCCTTAACTATAAATGGATCTTCTGGGGATTTGGTAAGGAGCGGAATTAACAATAAACAGAAAACCATGACTCATTTATGATTTGTATCAAGGAAATAATAAAAGAAGGAAGTAACAATTTTTACATGTAAAAATCTAAACTCTATTCTAATTCGATCTGATTCGATTCAGAATAAGAAAAATAAATTAGAAATCAAAACTAGATTCTGCGCCCCCAAAATCTTTCATTTATTACGTTTGAAAAATAATTTATTATCAAGTTGATTTACACCTCCTTGGAAAATGTCCTTGCAATCTCACAAGAAACAAAATAATACTACTAAAGAATAAAGAAAAAGAATTGAATATATATACTTGATTTATAAAAAGCGTGACCGTTCGTATTATCGATCCAACGGCTACAAGTTCTCATGACAAGAGAGTTTAATGCCCAGAAATTCATATAAATATTGAGTGTCATTTTGCGCGTTTTCTCATTATCTTTTTTATTTTATTTTTCTGGGTTTCTCGGAATCGAAGCAAAAAAAATAAAAAGCGAAGAACTTTATTTTTATTCGAATCATTCTCGATCCTTTTTCTCTTCTCCTCATCACCCTGCCAAAAAATCCAGTCTTTTTAGAAGAGAAAGTGCGAAAAAACCCATTTGAATTATGTTTGTTTCCAACCTAAATCCTCAATCTTTCATCCCGAAATTCTAAAAGTTGTCTATTTTTAGTAAAAATTAGTTCCGTCTCCAAGTTGCAGAGATTTAGCAAGTGAAAGGTGAGTTTCTTCAACTTCTGATCTAACTTCTTCTCCATCCACACCATTTTCTCAGATCTAGGCCGATTTTAATCCTTTTTATTGATTGTTTTATTTTTCATAATAAATCCCGGATTCACAGCGAAAAAAAATCGCTCTTCGAGTCCAAGTTGTTCTCTGTCTCTGACTTCTCGTCTTTGCGATTTCAAAAGCTTTTAGTGTGTTTTAGTTTCTAATTTGGTATTTCACAGGTTTGGTTACTGTATCTAAATTAGGAAAACGAAGGTGATTGGAAAATTCTGAGTAACATTGTTAGAGTTTGTAATGTCTTTGGAGTCACATTTCTTCTTAGTTGAAAAGTCTCTGTTGTTTACTTTCAAAGAGGTCTCCCATGGTTTACGCAACTAAAAACGGTCAAATCCATTGGTTTTGGAGTGTTTGTTAAGTTTTGAAGAATTTGTTTATGGGATAAGATATTGATGAAATTTGGAACCTTTTTTTGGTCAGAGATGGTGTCACATGAAGAGAACACAGGTATTGTGGAATGGTTTCTTGGTCCGCATCCATTTACGTATCTTCCTTATGGGATTGAGCTGATTCAAGAGGATGACGAATCATCTCATCAACATCATCATCATCAACAGAGCGGTGAGTATTACAGAGAGTATGAAGATCATCGTAGTAGGAGCGATGTAGATAACGATGAGATCATTGCAAGAACACTGCAAGACGATTTTTTGCAGCTTGAAATCGCAGAAAGCAACGATTATTCAAATCAGCAGCCACAGCAACAACATCAAGAAGAAGGTTATACTAACAACTATAGCAATAATAACGAATATGGTTGGAACGATCAATCCGCTGTGGATTACTCTCCAGGTTATTATTGAGAACAGACTCTTTCTTCATTGGTTTATGCTTTTCACTTTCGTTTTTGGGGATTAGATTACAAAAAAAACTCTGTGTGTGTTTTTGGTGTTGTAGAATGGGTAGGAAATGAGAATGATCAAGATGGGAGGAGCGATGATTCGGTGAACCTGTTTTCGTGTTCAAGCCCGAGTGACACGGATGAGTATGTGTACTCTTGGGAATCAGATCAGTGTGAGGCTGATGGTGAATTTGGAAGGAGATTGAACCAAATGGTCCCCATTCCTGTAAGTACTCAAGACAATATGTTGTTTTATCAAATTTGACAAATCGATCATAACATATATGTATATACTATGCAGTATATACCAAAAATAAATGGAGAAATACCTCCGGAAGAAGAAGCAGTTTCAGATCATGAAAGACTTCGGAATAGGTATATATATATATATATATATACACTTTTGTTCCATATTATGTTTCCAATTTACATGTAAACCGTTCTTGATTCCATTGTTTTTTAATTGTTTTTTCAGGTTAGAGATGTTTGACTTCGCCGAGGTCAAAGTTCCAGGAGATGGTAATTGCCAGGTAAATCTCTTCCTTCTTCTTCTTCTTACTCGTTTTCACCTCCATTAGACTTAAACCTTGAATTCTCTTTTTGCAGTTCCGTGCTTTAGCTGATCAACTATACAAAACCGCAGATCGTCATAAACATGTTAGACGACAAATTGTAAAGCAGGTTTGATGATCCTTTTGCTACTTGCGAGTCTTGAATTGTGTACAAGCTTTTACAAGTTTCATGAGCTCATTTTTTTCTCGAATATTTTCAACTCTTTGTTTAGCTCAAGTCTCGGCCAGATTCTTATGAAGGATACGTTCCTATGGACTTTTCTGAATATCTAAAGAAGATGTCTCGGTACAACTTTCTTCTCCTCCATAACCGCATTTCTTGAAACCCTGTCCTTTTGTTAAAAACCTTCAAAACTTGAAACAGGAGTGGCGAGTGGGGCGATCACGTTACATTACAGGCAGCTGCGGATGCGGTATATATTATATTCTCTAACTTATGAAACATCTTCTACTTTTTTCATAATTCCATAATAAAACAGTTTGGTGAAAAACTTTGAATCTGCTGCAGTATCGGGTGAAGATAGTAGTGCTAACATCATTCAAGAATACATGTTATATTGAAATTCTTCCTACTTCTCAAGAATCCAAAGGAGGTAAAGAGTTTAGTCCACTATTTCTTTATGCTCGTCTCTTCATGTTTGATCTTACAGTATTTTGTTTGTGTTATGCAGTAATCTTCTTGAGCTTCTGGGCAGAGGTTCATTACA
Source organism: Noccaea bulbosa (assembly GCA_900406535.1). Taxonomy (NCBI): domain Eukaryota; kingdom Viridiplantae; phylum Streptophyta; class Magnoliopsida; order Brassicales; family Brassicaceae; genus Noccaea; species Noccaea bulbosa. The sequence goes on from OVBJ01001811.1 coordinate 18,991, forward strand.
ACTCCATCTACTTAAACAGAGGTAAATCGTTCACACCTTAACTCACTTTTGACATAACTCTGTTTTGCTTTCTTTCATCATCTTCTTATTTTGCCGTGTTTTCAGATACATCTGTAACAGAGCTACAGAGGAGGAAAAAATGGTGGCGTTTCGGAAACTAGGCAGACCATGGGATCATCATCATTCATCACTACTGGGTTATTAATTAATATTTATTGACTTGAGAGAGAGAGAGATGTTCTTTGAAATAGTCCCTTAGTAGAGAGGGAGAGAGGATGAACAAAGCTCACAGCTTCAGAATCTTACAATAATATTATTTTCTTCTTTGAAAGAATGAAAATTTTCTGCAAAAAGCAGAGCATTAACAAAATTAAATAAAGTATACGCAATCCTTGCTTTATCGAGTTACTGAAAACATTCTAAATTCTTCACATATCCAAGTTCCAACACTTGCAACTTTTCACTTTACGACTTTTCTCCAACTCATAGATTGATTGTTTCAAGTATATAAATAGACCAAAAGTGTTGTGAATGAAAGAAATAACATCGGATATAATAGCTTAAGTTATATGAGTGATGATTGATAAGTGATAACACAAAAATCCCGGAGGAGTTTTCTGCATTGCTCTCGACATCATCCAAAAGTTAACAAACGTTTTAACTTAAAAAAAAAAAAAAAAAAAAAAAAAATTGTACTAGGCGGAAACAAAGCATAATCTAACTGTAGAGATCGTCGTCATCGGCAGCTGCTGCAGAAGTGGCAAAGGGATCGGCGGCTGCACCACCAGTGGTGGGTCCCGCAGCAGGTGCGGCTGAGTCGAACCTGAACTCAGTTCCAAACCCTCTCGACTGCTGCAGCGTCTGAGCAAAAGCTTGGTACTTGCGAATATCAGCATCGCTCACACTCCTCCTTGCGTACTTCATCGACTCTTCGAAGTGAGCTGCTCTAATCTCTGCAACTTCATCATCCACCAAATCTTCCTCCATGGCCTCTGGATTCGCGCTCCTTCTACGCTCCTTCTCAATATCCTGAGCAACCAAAAAAGGACAATGTTAAACAAGCCGAATTCACAGACATTAATCTCTCTTCAGAAGCTAAAAGAAGAAGAAACATCTAACCTTTTCGATGTTCTCTCTAATGGCGTACTTGCAAGCTCTCTGGCAAATCTCGGTGATATCAGCACCACTGAATCCCTGAGTGTACTTGGCGAGTGCAGTCACATCGACATCTTTAGCAACAGGAGATTTCCTCAAGCAAGCCTTGAAGATGTTGAGACGGGAATCCTCATCGGGTAGAGGAATGTAGATGAGCTGGTCGAGTCTTCCAGGTCGAAGGAGAGCTGGATCAATGATGTCAGGCCTGTTCGTTGCTCCAATAATGAAGACCGTCTTCTTTGCATTCATTCCATCCATCTCCGTCAAAAGCTGGTTCAAAACTCTGTCAGCTGCGCCTCCTGCATCACCCACGCTGCTTCCTCTCTGAGTAGCAATGGAGTCGAGCTCATCGAAGAAGAGAACACAAGGAGCAGACTGACGAGCCTTGTCAAAGATTTCACGGACATTGGCTTCACTTTCTCCAAACCACATGGTAAGAAGCTCAGGTCCCTTGATGCTGATGAAGTTTGCTTGGCACTCGTTTGCAATGGCTTTGGCTAAAAGGGTCTTCCCGCAACCAGGAGGGCCGTAGAAAAGAACTCCCTTTGATGGAGACATCCCAAATTTCTCGAATTTCTCTGGATGCTCCACAGGGTATTGAACAGTCTGCATTGCAAGAAAGAGCATGGATTAGAAATTATAAGAACTGAGACAATTTACACCAAAAGCAAAGGATGTAGTAACAATTTTTACCTCCTGTAGCTCTCTCTTAACATTCTCAAGACCTCCAATATCCTCCCAGGAGACATTTGGAACCTCCACAACCTGTTTAATGAGATGAGATAGTAATTATTAGAATCGAAAGCAGGTGAATAAACAGGTTCTGATTCATATACAAGTAGAGGATCAACACATACAGTCTCACGAAGTGCAGATGGGTTGCTGTTTCCAAGAGCGGTCTGGTAGTGTTCATTAGAAACCGCCATGGAATTCAGGATTTCAGCGTCAATAGAGTCATCCTCCAAGTCAATCACGTCCATCTTCTCTCTGATACATTGAAGGGCAGCTTCAGTGCACAGAGCTGCAAGATCAGCACCAACATATCCATGTGTGTCCTTGGAGATTCTTTCTAGATCCACCTGTTAAGAAAGCAGATCTTTAATAAACATTGCAACCGGAAAAACATCAACAAAACATGTAAAGATACTATATTATAGAAATCTTACATCTTCAGCTAGCTTCATGTTCTTGGTGTGGATCCTAAGAACTTCAAGACGTCCGATTTCATCAGGAACACCGATATCAATTTCCCTGTCGAATCTTCCAAACCTTCTCAAAGCCGGGTCAATGCTGTTGGGGCGATTGGTTGCACCCATGACAATAACATGGGCACGCGATTTCAGACCATCCATAAGCGTAAGGAGTTGAGAGACAATCCTTCTCTCAACCTCTCCATTAGTCTTCTCTCTTTTTGGTGCAATAGAGTCGATCTCGTCAATAAATATGATCGAAGGAGCGTTCTTCTCAGCCTCCTCAAATGCCTTCCTGAGGTTGCTCTCACTCTCACCAGCCAGTTTCGACATGATCTCCGGTCCATTAATACAGAAGAAAAACGCTCCGGTTTCGTTAGCCACGGCGCGAGCAATCAGAGTCTTTCCTGATCCAGGAGGTCCATAGAGCAAAATACCCTTGGGTGGCTTCACACCAATTGACTTGAACAGTTGTGGATGCCTCAAGGGAAGCTCAACCAGTTCCCTAATCTGAGCCATCTGTTTCCTCACACCACCAACATCATCATAACCGACTTCGTCAAGCCTCTCTTCATCCTCCCTCTTAATTGGTTCACCCTCGCAGAAAATCTCTGTATCTGGAGCCACCACACAGTACTCAGCAGGATCAGTCTCGATAACTTTAAACTCCACGCTCCTCATTCCTCCTCTCACCAGGAATAGATCACCCTTCCTCACTGGACGGTACGCCTCCAGGAAGTAAGCTGTTGAAAAAAAATCCAATTTTTGTTCCAATAAGAACTCCAGAAACCATTAAGCAGATTGAGTACGACATGAAAGAGAATAAAAGCTAACATACGTTTCAGGTAAGCATCAAAGAGGTTTCCGGTAACTCCTTCAACAGTATCATCAACTGGCAAGATGTGCACACGCTTTCCATACTTGACATCTGGGCACTGGTGAACAGAAATAACATCTCCAAGTCTGACCCTCAAGTTAGACCTTACGACCTTGTTCATTCTGATCTTAGGTTCCTCGCATGTTTCATCAGCAAGGGCAATGCAGACAGTGTCTTTCCTCTTCTTACCCTGCAAAGCCAGAAGCAGAACTAAGTAAGAAATCACCGAGATAAAAAAGATCAGTTTCATAAGACTAACAAGTTTAGACAAATCAGCACAATTCAAGCCGCTAAAAGAGAGAAGAAAGAACCCTAATTTGGTAACAGTCAAAAACGAAACATTCAATCCTTCACTTCGAACAAGGACAGGGTACCAACAAAATCGAACATTCACTCTTCTAGCCAAAAAATGGAAGGAAAAAAAAAACCTTGATGAGAATCGTATCGCCACGGAAGAGCTGGAGCTTTTCCATGGTGGCAGGATGCAGAGAGACAACAGAGTTGTCATCGTTAATGGCTTCGTCGACAACAAGTCGGTTCGGAGACTTCTTCCTCTCAAGAATAGCAGTACTGTAATCCTTCGGTTTCCTGAAACAATATAGTAAAGAAACAATACCCATGAGTCACAATCAGCTCAAGGGGAGAGATCAACTAAAAACCCTAATCCCAGTATCGAAAAACCCAGGGAAAGATCAAAACTTTATGATCGGAAAACGAGAATCGGAGATCTGAGGACTTACGAGTCGGACGATTCAGGTTGCTTTGACATGGTGATTGCTGAGATTGACCAAAGAGAGTTATCTGAGAAACCGAAGAAAGTTGCGAAATTTGTTTCTAGAGAGATCGATTGATGATGGGATAATGGGGATCTGAAGAGAGCAGAATTCGGGATTTATATCAGTGTTTCTTGTTGGAAAAGAAGCGGAATTTATTTCCTTTTTTCCTTTTTCCTTTTCTCTTACTAATCCAGTAAGTTTTAGATTTATTCCAAAACACTCCCATATATTTTATTATATCCCATATTGCCTTCATCAGTTTTACCATAATTATTTCTCAATTATTTATTTTATTTCATTTTCATTTATGAATAAGAGATATATAGACTATTATTTGGAAAAAGTGATTCTATTTTTACTAATATTTTCTCAAGTTTTTTTTTTTTTGAAGGTCATATTTTCTCAAGTTGTACCATGGTTAGTGTATCTAAATGTAATTTAGAAAGTATAAGGCAAAGTTGAAAGTAAAAATTATAGAGAGGTGGGATAACATGTTTTTCCTTTTTGGTTCTCGTGATTACAAACTGAAGAAAGGAATAGAAGCCTAGGTAGAGGTCACAAGCAAGCAACGTGTTTTAAAAATTTCCATTTCGTATCTGTTAGATATTTGTATATCCTCTTAGCCTAGTGGTTAAAGAGAATGAATGGTTCTACACCAAGAAACAGGAGAAAGAAAAGCCAATAAGCCACAAATCGTCGAACCGGTTGCTCAGATGC
>OVBJ01001812.1:0-23683 GCA_900406535.1 Noccaea bulbosa
CTCCCAAGCTCTGCTACAAATCTCTCTCTTTGTCTCAATGAAAAATAAGATCATGAAAAGTATTTGGAAAAAAAGCCTAAACAATGGCTTATAAACCTAAAAATACAATTTGAGCCAGTTTTGCAAATAAACAAAACTTCTGGGCTAAAGCTGTAATTCTTCCAAAGTGCAGGATTTTCGTCTTTTAGTGGTGTCGATCGACACCAATGTCTGTGAACGCCAGTTTGTCTTGTTTTTCAGCATAAATCTCCAAATAAGCTCCAAATGGCTCCAAATACATCTAGGACCTGTAATCACTATAAAAGACTCCAAAAACACTTAAAAGACTCTAAAAGTAAGACTTATATCATGGCAAAAACCCATAAAAACCATGATATATCAAGTCACACAAATGGCAGAACTGTCAAATCCGATGGAAGCGGGGGTGTCAGAGGAGACGGAGGTGACAGGAGATGGGAAAACCGGAGAAGGTAATCCCAAAGCAAAAGAAGCCCAAACTGAGGAGAAGATGAGCTCAGAAGGAAATGAATCGGAAAAAGAAGAAGAGCACGAAAAAGAAAAAGAAAAAGAGGAAGAGGAGAAGCAAATGGACTCAGACGAGGACTTAATTGCCTGGTGACGAAGTGGAGAACAAGGTATTATATTCAATCTTGTTTGATAATGGATAAGAGAATGATGATTGAGTCGTCTACAGATTTGACTATGTAGTATGTCTGAGATCAATGTGTTTGACTAATTTCAAGTACGTTCGAATATTCAATAGTTGAACAATTATTGCCAAGTAAATTAGATTTCTTAGTTGTAAATATGTTTGAACCTGCAGGATGAGGAGTATAATGATGATAATGATGGCGAGGAAAATCGACAATCTCCAGAACACCAGAAAGAAATTTCTCCATCGGCTCAAACCCCACAGGAAGAAGTACTTGAACCAGAACAAACAGAACACTCTGGAGCTATGCCTTCAGATGCAAATGTCTCTTCTTTTGCAGCTTGCATGGTAATGGAAAAATTGAGAATTTTCTGCAAAAGTTTCAATGCAAGTTCGAGTAGGTTCGAGTAGATTCGTGTAAAAGTATAATTAATAACACTACATTGTTTGACTTGGCGGTAAGTTGAGGATGAATATATACCACTGCAACCAGAGAAGTTTTACTTTCGTTTAGAGCAGTATAAAAACAGTTGCAGGATATCATAGATGTGTCATGTAAAGGAAACGGTGAAGGACATCAAGGGAATTTCTGAGGTGTTGGAATGGTTTTCGAGTCACCCTCAGTTTAACCATATCTTTCATATGCCCCTGGTGGAAAACCGTAAATCAAAAGGAGTTTAAATGCTTCTTCTGCACCAAGCTTGTACTGATAGTGAGAGAGAGTTATTGTTTCTGGTTAATGGAGTACCTATTAGGTACTCCATAAAGGAGCATGCGCTGATGAGTGGCTTAGATTATCATGACTACCCTAGCAACTACAGGGAGGTGAAGGACAAGAATGCTGGCTATTTCAAGTTTGTTGAAAAGTGGTTCAAGAGAAAGAGTAATATTACCATAGCACATGTGAGGGAGAAACTATTGAAAATGAAGAGCGTTGTGAACAAAAAGAAGATGGATGCGCTATATTTTTTAACCAATGTCTTGAAAGCGAAGTCCAAAATTAAAAAAACATAGAGCCCTTCTTTCTTAAAGTTGTGGACGATTTGAATTTGTGTGAAACATTTCCCTGGGGCCGTTTGACCTATGACGATTGTCTAGATGAAGTTAAGAAAATAATGAAGAACTTCAAGGGAGGCATCATGAAGGAGAACGATTCGTGGACCTTTTTTGGATACATTCTTCTTATTGAGGTAATTGTTTTCCTTAGATGTTGCAGTAAAGTAACAATTTCATGTCGTTAGGGTCGTGATATTGTAGTACTCTCTCTGTATAGGCTTTTATGTATGAGTGTATTCATGCGCTCGGACGAACCTTTAGAGAAGCTGTTGAGGCAGAGACCGACTGTCCAAGTTTGTGCAAACACATGTTCAAAGCGACTTACATGAAAGGTTATCCATTAGATGACATAAACGAAGCAATTGAGAGCATTAAAGTGAGTTTTTGTCATCATATAATATACTGTCTTGTATATTAATTGAGGGAGCTTGATGTATCTTATGTAATCATCGCAGGATATCATTAGCATCTTGGAACCAACCTCAGACGAGGAAGCCCTTCTGGAGCGCATCATAGACCCTAGTTGTGATGATGGGATATGCTTGGTGGATCCTTTAGTTGATATTTGGAGAGACCATATATCGTCCAGAAGAAGATATGGTGGGAGTCTCTGTACGAGATGAACTTGGCCGGCCGAGGTATCAGTGAGTTTGCAAATGAAGTACCGAAAAAGGCAGAGGAAACCGGTGGATCAGTACATGGAATGATGGAAGAGATGCAGAGATTGGTCGAAGAAGCAACCAAGAAGATGGAGAAGAAAATGGATGATACTGCTTAGGAAATGAAGGCAATGGTTGGTGATTTGGATGAGAGGCTTGATGTGGTTGAGTGCTATGTGAACGAGCAGCGATCAAAGAAAGCTCATGATAGAGTAGGACCAAGAATTATAAGTCCGTCTCCAGCCAGCAAGACAACTCATGATGACAGAGATGAGGGAGACGAGGGAGATGATTCAGACGAGAGAGGCGAGGGAGATGAGGAGCCTGATGTGAGGGAGCACGTACCAAAACCGGACAAAAAAAAGAAACGGAAAGAAACTCCGGAACAAAAACTGAAGAGGAAAAGGATGGTAAAACCTTCAGCTGCTGTCTCTAGTCCATTTATACCTGGTCATGCGACAAAAGGAGGTGGGAAAGGAAAAGGCAAAAAGGAAGTGAAGGCTAAAGGAAAAGGTAGGACAACGACCAGTAAGAAAAAGAAAATGTGAAAATGTGTATGTTGGGAATTTTTGGTAATGTGGGTTTTCTATGTTTGAATTATGTTTTTTAACCTTTGGATTGGTTTACATTTATGTCTGCGGTTTTATGGCTGAACTGTGTTCAACTATGTTTGCATAGGTTCAATTGTGGGTTCAACTGTGTTTGCATCAAATATGTTCGAATTACTTAAGTCGTAAAGCTTAAAGAGGACATAAGTTGCAATGTTTAAAGAAGGAAGACTTAAGTTCTCTTAGGGTTATATGATATTAGGAAACAAGGTTCAAATGATTGGACATAAACTAAGGCATAACATATACACAAGACCTATTACAAAGCTTGAAAAACAGAGATCGTCTTCCGAGTAAACAAAGTTTTAAAACAGAAAAACGGAGGTATTCGTCTTCGACCGAGCAGTTACTTAAACCAAATTATAAAGAGACCAAGAAGCAGAACAAATGTAGCAAGCACAAATGTAATCTCCGCAGTCATGTGCTTCTTTTTCATATCACGAACCAACACCTACATCTTTGCAAAATCCTCTTTCATCTTCACAATATCCTTCTCCACATCCTCCTTCAGATCATGGGTTGCCTTTTATGCCACACACAGGTCGGTCCACAGGACAGCTATCTCCTTAATTGCTTCTTCCGCTTTTCCACAGTTGTGGACTTCATCCGTCTGACTTATAATGTCAGAGTGCAACATTTGAATTTCATCTTCGACACAATTATCCCACCATTTGCGAATATGATACCCATCTTGCTACAACACCATATGGTAACAACATCAAGTTCTAAACTTTATGATATCAATATAACTTCATCATCAACATAAAAGTACAGAAAAAAAAATTCACATCACGGCGGCGGCAAGTGAAGAATCTTCTTAATTGATCCTCTCTGTTGTTAGTCGTCTCAAGAAAAATGTCTCCACTGCAGTAACACTGCTTGGGTATTCCATATTCACCATCTGTGATGAGACATGGATCTAAAGATGCCGAGGAGGAGGAAGATGTTGCTACCAAACTGTGACGATCCATTCCCTTGTAACAAGAATCGAAAACAATGATTCAGATACAAAATAATGAAAAATATAAGATGACCTAATTTCAAGAATTGTACTTAAAATTGTACTAGATCTACGCATGAATCTAGGAATCGAACCTTAATTTGAACCTGGATGAGAGGAATCAAAGAGAGAGAGGAAACCCTAAGAGAGAGAGAGAGAGAGTGAGAGCGAGAATAAGAACCCTAGAAATCAATTTGGGGAAAATCTGATTGAGCTTCACTTTTTCGTGTTCTTTAAAAGTATTACCAATTAATAAAAATTGCGGCGGCAATAGAAAATAAAACAATTAAAAAAGGTGAATAAAATTTTCGCTTACTTTTCTGCCTGCGGAAAATGTTAAAATTTTGCAATTTTCGGGAAAAATGGTCATAGTTGTATTCATGCCATTCATTGAACCAAAATTAGTCGTAATTGTATATCTGCGAGTTTTGGGTTTTTGTAGTAGAACCACATCATAATGTGTAATGGTAAAGTTGAACCAATGATAGTTGATCTTATTTTACCATTACAAACATGTTTATGTCAAAATTTTAAACAAAACTCGCTTTCTTCTTAATTTGATTCACATCATTGACACATTTCCTATATATACCATATATTGTATATGGTGCTTGATGACTAACATGCTTATCTAGTAGTATAATGTTTTTTTTTTATCAATTTTTGTTCTTTCTATCAAATAATTAGACATAAATATGTATTTTTCTTAATTAATTCTTCAACAATGCGTATCATAAATATATTCACTAAGCATTTGCTATTCGTATATAATTCGAGCCGAATAGTCGAACCTATGGGAGCTAGTTGTACCAAATGTACTTGAAACCAAAACATGTCCACATTCAGACGTCTACATTTATAAACGCAATGAACATTCTCTATACAGTCGGGAACCTGGCAGAACCTTATCAGAACCTAGTCACACCATCTTTACCAAACACGTCGTACTGAAATTCCTGACCATTTACCTTCCTGACCGTTAAACGCTTAGCTATTAGACAATTGTCATGAAGAACATTCTCCACATAAGGCACAACGACATTTGTACTTGGCATTGAAGTGCATTCGTTCCTATACTTGTTGGACCAAAAAGTGAATTTCTCTATTATCTTATCAAGCATTGGTAAGAGAGATAACATTCTATATTTTCTAAATACATTGTTAATAGATTCGCAAGAATTGCTAGTATCTAGGTTATACTTATCTCCTTCAAAAATGCAAATTGCCCACATTTCCATATATATACTCTTAACCAAAAAATTTGCACACGCAGGATACATCTTCGTGAACTCATCAAACTCCTTTCTAAACTCAGACCCAATATAAGCATGAGCGCATTTGACGAACTTATCAACAACATCGTCTCTCTTAACACCTTGCTAAGCATGCCCTTTAACGTTCTGAGCCAGATGCCAAATACAGTGTACATGCCGAGCCAATGGATAGACTTTCGACACTCCATATATAATGCTTTAATGTCTGTCACTCACAAAAACGAGTAGATGATCATGACAGCTTTCAGATTTTCCAAAAACCATGGCCAACTACTATGATTTTCACTATCAATTATCCCAAAGGCAAGAGGGTAATGGTGATGTAGGATCTTGTGCAGTGGCAAACACAAGATGTCCACCATATACAGTCTTCAAAAACGTTGCATCCACAACTATCACTTTCCTCGTCTATTGAAACCCTTCAATGCTCGCGCCCAAAGCAACAAACAGATACTCAAACCTGTGATGAGCATCTAGTTGAACATTCGTTTTACTTCCAGGATTTTCCTGCTCCAACATGTACAAATAAGAAAACAACATCTTATATCCTTCTTCGGGAATCCCTCGAACATCACTAACGTGTAGTTTTTTTCCTCTTAAGGCTGTTGAGTATGACACATTGACACCAACTCTACGGTGAACAACATTGAAAATAGTTTTTGGAACTGGCGTGTCAAACTTAACTGGATAGTCTTGATGCAAAACCGATGCCACTAATTGTGGGTTGCCTCTCCTTCGACAACTATTACTACTTTCAACAGCCCGTGAGCAGCTGTTCTTGTTCTAGTATTTTTGGACACTGAAAAATCTGAACCAACTTTCCTCGCAGCATATATATATACCATTTACAACCTCCGCTCTTATGAGTGCACTTTAGGATAAGTTTGTGAGTGTCAGACTTGTAAGTGCGGACACCAAAACAGTGCTTGTGTGAAGCTCTGTCAACCAAATCTTGCAATGCCTCCTTCGATGGAAATTCTTGTTTTATTTCAAGACCAATACCATCATCCCAATCTTCAGCCAACTTAATTTCTTTTACAGGACGTGAAAGCTCAAAATCCTCATCAAAGAAGTTTAACCCATCTTCTTTACTATCTGGTTCTGGACGCTCCTTGTTGTCATCCTCTTCTTTACCATCAGACTCAACCTCTTCGATATGTGGCTCTTCAATATGTGGCTCTGGCTCCTTAACATGTGGCTCTGTGAATATGGTAACGACACCATCACCTCAGTCATTTGGAACCGACTCCTCCTCGTAATTCAAACCAAATGAACTTTCTGCATCTGTTCTAGACTGGTTGTCACTCCTATGATTTGCTCTGTTCGTGTTCTTGGTTACCTCCACATGCAAAATCCTCCTAAATCCCAGATTATAAACTGTTGTTAGATAAGCAAATTGGTCTTCATCATCAAAAATATACATCTCTCGCAGGATTATCTGACATTGAAATGTAACTCAATTTCAGCAGCGGTTTAGTTCCATCCCTCGCAATTTTCCTGCATATCTTATCCACAACTGCCGACTACGTAATCTCCTCCAAAGATGACATCTTGAATGTTATAGCGCAAGTGGGATTCTTTGAAACCCATTTCAGTTTCTCTTCTGCATTATGACCTTTGTGGTCGAAAAATATGTTTGTGATGTTCATACTCATTGTTTTCCTGCAAATATAATAAAAATAATCAATTCCCAATTACAAAACATCTCACAGTTGTACTACGTGTACCAGTTGAACTTTTAGTAACATTACTTTTTAACATGCAGTTGCACCTATATGAACAGTTGAACCACTTAATCAACTAAGTCCCATTTGTACCACTCGTACTAATTGTACCATCTCTGCAGGTTTTGATCTAGTTCAAATACAGTTCAGTGGCTGCGATTCACAAGCTACATTACTCAAAAAGCTTAATCTACCGCCTACTCTATCAATGCATGTATACCCAATCAATAAATTTACATATCCATAAACCAAACAAATAAATAAAAGCTAGAAAGCTCACCTCTACTGGAATCAATACTTCAGCAATGGTGAAACAAATGGAAACATAACATCGACTGTCTACGGAGGAGAAAGAGGAGTCGGAATAGGTGTAGATGAGCTCAGGTCGAGGAAGATTTCGATTATAATTGCTCTCACCTCGAGCCTCGAGTGTGAGGAGGATTTCCGACCAAAATCGCGGCTCCGAGATTTCCAAAATCATATTTGCATTTAATTATTTTCGTTTTCTAAATTGTTTTTGATTTCCATTTAATTTTATTTTATTGTTTTAGTTAAGTGAGAAATGTGAAAATAAATAATGGAAAAGTGAAAGAAAGAAAAAAAAGAGAAAAGTGTAATTGCACATATGGTTGTGGGCCTTGTGGCATTATATCATCTTTTGGCACAAGAGATTAAGTTTTTCCCAATTATGGCAAATATGCGCTCTAAATTGGGTGGTGCTGATTAAACCGGTACATTGGGTGGTTTATTGAAGCGTAAGTAATTTTTTGACCGAAACTTTCAGAAAAGTTTTTAGATGGCTAGAGAGATGCAATTTTCCTAACCAACAAAAAGCAAATCATAGAGAACTGTTTGGAGATGTCATATCTGAGTTCTTCAAGGGATCAAAAATAATATTATTTTGACTTACGCGTAAGTTACTTCGAATAAATATTTTAGAAAGTCAATGAGTTTATATACTTTCAATTTTTATTGCAACTAAAATATGTTATACAATCAGTAGTTTTATGTCCATTTGTATTGTTTATGTGCTTTGCTTGCTACTTTTGCGGTTGTATTATTTTATATTTTCTTTATTAAACAACTTATGACACCCACTACTTAGTGAAGTGGGTGTACGAGCAAAGCCATTTGAGCAAAGCCATATTCATTTCTTAAACAACATACATTCATTTCTTATCATATTGCCGTACGAGCAAAGCCATATTATATACACAGATAATGGAAAAGTAAGTTTGATGGCAAAGACTCAAGTACACACATAGGAATGATCCTCCATCTTGGTCATAATTGAATCGAAGAAATTCACTATTTCATTACTCATTAGGGTGCACAACAAAGAATTTAACGATTCATGTAGGTTTCTCACAGATCGAAACAAATTATTCTGTTTTATGAGTTTGACATGCAATCGCAGCATAAACACGGTTATATAAACAAAGTGTTTTGTTTAACAACTTGTAACAAATTATCAAACCATTGCCAACAAGCTACAAAATCGCTTGTGGTTCACTGACTGTTGGTTTAATATGTCATATTTGTACCAACAATCAAAGTTCATTGTAATATGTGAAATAATGTAAAATTAAAACACAGTAATGTGGTCACCTATGAATCACGGATAAGTTGGTATGAGTGACCGATGTCAGGTCGACGGCTCGTGGAAAGAAACATAATGTTTAATGGGGGCAAGTAATTTACAACATGGACTATCTTTAGACGGGGGTTGAGGTATTGGTTCAAAACAAAAACATCCGTGATTTTCGAGACGGACTGTTCTGACGCATGGTGAAGATGGTCTCTACACTCTATAAGTGGCTGACATTTGCCAAATAACTAAAATAAATAATCAAATGCAAAAAATTGTTCTCTTCATTTGTTATTGTACATATTCCAAGTTCCAAGAATATGGAAAGTATGGGAAGTCTGCATCATATGAATGTTACATTCGTGGCTTCGTCGATGGAGATCATAAAAGCTTTACATAAACCGAGATTGGCCAGCTTTTTTGGGTTATATTGAAGGTCTAATACGTTTTGCGGAAATCCAGAGTGACTGGGATATTATGTTTGAAGACCCAAAAAGTAATCAAGGAGCTGCAGAGATTGCTAAAAGTGTCGTGTCAAAAAACAAAGTATTTTTATATGTTGCTCATGGAGAGCCTCGCAAGGAATTATTCGCAAAGGAGAAAGAGGATGACTTTACATAAGATAATGGTTGTGTCTCTGTTTTGAATGGGAACCATAGAGTTATATTTCTCTGTTTCTTTTTTGTGCTCTGATTTTAAGATTTTTACGGTTAGCCTTTCTCAATTTTGTCTTTTGTTTTGGGTTTTTTTGAACTTTTGGTTGTTTACATTTAGACCGAGTATCTATCTCCATTGTTCGGTTTGGATGCAATAAAATACAAATTCAGTGGAAAAAACAAAATATGAAGACATATAAGTTAGCATGAAATGCTCCATATTTATTTTCAGCACAAAACGCTCCAGATTTCTTTTATAAATTTATATTTTGTAAAGTCAGTTTTTTTGGGTTTGACCCAAACCTAGGAATAGAGAGGCTGTCGACCAAAAAAAAATAATAATAATGTGGTAAGCTTTTCTTTCTGTCAACACAGTATTTATTAGAGATACAAACTTGGTAAGTGTAATAAATACGTAGTGTTGAATATCGACCACTACTTGGGACGGAAATAGCAAAGATAAATTAATTCTGTTTGAAAAAAAAAAAAAAACACATGTACAAATCTTTTATTTCTTTTATTTATTTAATTTTCCTGTCTTCCTTCTATCTCTAAGCACTACCCTCCCGCAATTGAAGGTTGCTCTTCGTCGCTCACATCCCAATCTCTTGGATCCCAGATCAAATTTCTGAGATTTTCTTCTTCGCTCGGCGATTACAGATTCTAGCGTCCGGTTTACTTCTTTCCCGTCGAGTCTTCTTCTTTCTTTTCTGGGCGAAATTTCCCTTATCTCGTTAGGGTTTCGAAGATCCGAATCTCTGCACGCGTGGCAATTCGACGTTTTTCCTTGAGCTGGAAAGATGTTCTGGCGAATGGCTGGATTGTCGACGGCTTCTGCCGTGAGTTTTCTTCTCCCTGACCTGTTTTTTACCGATCGCGTGTAATATTTCTGTGAAAAGGCACTCCATTGAGATGAGTTTTCGCTGTTTGTTTCTCTATCTTGGACGCGTTTCTCATTGATAGATTTAGCGCTTAGGGTTTGTACGGATTTCTGGGAATTTTGGCAGCTTCCTCTGTTTCTCTAGACGAATATGTTGAAGGTGAAGATATTATTGGTTTCCGGTGTCTGGATTTCTTGGCTAATAAGTAACTAAATGTCTTCCTACACCTAATTCTTGATGATTTCTGAGCACTGTCTCGCTGGAAGTGGGAGACTATTCCCTTCTTGTTGAAGAGATTAAGTTGATTTCTGAGTCTGCATTTCCTAGACTAATTTTGTACAAGGGAAGTGAAGAGAACATCGTTGATGTGATTAAAGGACTTTTTTTTTTAATGATGGAAATCCTCTTCAATAGTTTCGTCAGATTGTGTAGCTGATCTAGTCATAACTAACCCATTTCCATCAAAACGACTTCAAATTATGCATGGGTGTTTCGTATTTTTGTCGTTTCGAAATGGATAGTTTGTGGACTATCATGTGACTTGTTTATCTTGTCTATTGGAATTTATTCGTTTCCAACAATATCTGCTGGCTGCGTGGTGCGTGCTATTCATTACATGCTTTCTGAGTCACGAATTTTTGTTCTTTTTTTTTTCTGCAGGTTGAGGCAATTTTGGACAAAGATAGCTTCACATTAGAAGAACTTCTTGACGAGGATGAAATTATTCAAGAATGCAAAGCCCTGAATGGACGACTCTTAAATTTGTATGCTCTGTAACCACATTTTCTTTTCTTTTTTATGCTTTTTTGGGGGGAGGAGAAGAAATGCAACTATTCATGCATACAAAACTGGCATTCGGGTGTTGAATGTATTACCTGAAGATGCTGTTACTTCTTACGATACCCACCTCAAAAGCTTTGGCGAAATAAACATTTGAGATTTTTTCTTAAAAGATCTTTTATAAAACCAGTAAATTATTTATGCTTTCACTCATTATTTATGACATGCTAGTTTTTTGCATCACATATAATACTTCTGCCATCAGGTTGAGCAAAATAGTCTCCATATTCTGCACATAAATTGGATTTCAAACCTACAGTCCTAAATTATATTCTCTTTTTCACTAGCAATGCCGCTCTGTCTTGACTATTGGATTGATTTTATTTCAGCTTGAGAGAAAGAGTGCAAGTGGAACAACTGATTAGGTACATAATAGAGGAGCCTCTTGAGGATGTGGAAAAGAAGCGAACATTCAAGTGAGTGTTTTGGACATTCAAGTGACTTGTTGTTTCTTTGATGAATAAAAAATTGATGTTTCTAAATGTTTTTCAGGTTTCCTTTCATTGCATGTGAAATTTTCACATGTGAGATTGAAATGATTCTAAAAACCCTAGTAGAGGATGAGGAGGTAGACATTGACTCTGTTACTTTATCCTATGTTATTACTTTGTAGATGTTTAAGGATTTAGGGTTTCTTACATCTCGTGGTGTCTTTTTTGCAGTTGATGTCATTGCTATTTTCGTTTTTGGAAGCTAAAGAAACCCATAACTCATTGCTGGCCGGGTACTTCAGCAAGGTATTTAGCATTCAATTTTTTTTAATTATCAGAATATTCATGGAGAACTCTCCCATGATCTTATAGGGCTGTGTAGAGTTTTCTTCCAAGTGTACTCTCTTACATCTTCTGTTACTAGGTTGTCATTTGTCTACTGGTGCGGAAGACGATCCCTTTCATGCTGTTCATAAAAGTAAGTTGTTTGAGATCTGTATTGCTATTTAGTTAATGAAAGAGCTTCTTCTTAATCAATAATATCCAATCCAACTTTTTTGATAAAATTGTGGTAATTGGTATTATATTTAACAATGCTTTGAGCACCATTTAATCATCTGGAGTCCATATTTTTAATTCACATTATGATTAACCTTGTCTTTCTCGTGCTACCAGGATCATCAAGAAATACTGAAGCATCTTGTTGATTTGATTGGTATCACATCTATAATGGAGGTTGGTGTGCACTTTTATTTGTATTTTAGGAACTCCTGATTTGGGCTTTACGTTTATTTTATATATCTACTTGAGAACATACTGAATAGTTGAGAGAAATGTTATGTTTTCCTCTTCTTCAAAGTACTTATGATTCTATCTGTGACAACAATAATAATAGACCAGTGAGAACAATGTTAAGTACTGCTAATATTGCTCTTACCATTGTCATGGTAATTATTGCTGTATATCTATTATTGTTACACCAACTATAAGTCCGTAAACAATGAAGGTTGTAGACTTGTATAGATACCCAGAGGCTGTATAGTACTAAATTTTCTATAAAATACTAGTTTCCTAGAGTCTAACTTACTTCTTGGTGCTCAGGTTTTAAAACGTCTGCTCGGTACTGATGAACACCTATATTCAAACTACACAAGTGCAATGCAGTGGGTAGAAGATACAGATGTTTTAGAGATGATTGTAGACAAGTTTGGCTCCTCGGTACGTTTCATTCAGTAGCATGGATTACTCTTCTTTCAATATGGTCTAGTCTTATGGATTTCCTCTCGTATTTCAGAATTATTCTATCATCACAGGCAATGCTATATACTGAGATTTGTTTTGTTATATTTTGTAGGATTGCCCCGAGGTACATGCCAACGCAGCTGAAATTCTTTGTACTGTAGCAAGATACGCACCCCCTGGTCTTGCAACAAAACTTTCCAGCCCCAGGTAGACTTCTGTCAGCTTTGCCTATTGTTTTTTCGGCCGTTCATGCTTTTTAAAATTTCTAATTTATTGACTTGTTTTTTTACTTGTACAATTTTATGTAGCTGCACTGGAAGGTTGTTAAAACATACTTTAGAAAATTCACGGCCTAAGTCTGTTCTGGTTAATGCGTTGTCTGTATGCATATCTCTGCTGGATCCTAAGAGGTTTACATTGGGGACTTATCATATATATGGTCGTCAACTAGCCCATGGAAGCATGGTAACTAATCCGGAGACAGTGGAAGGAATGCTTGGAAGCTTAGGTGAGCAATTACATTATGGTTATTAAATTTTCATACGTAGTTGCGCTTGTGTGTTGACTTCTTGAAGGTCATTTTCCCTGTTGTGGGGATGTGGTTGGTTTTGGAAGAAAGAAAAATGGGTTTGTTTTAGTATGCGCATTTGTTGCTTGTTGGTAAGAAAGTTTGTGCGCCTGTAGTTTTTCGTGATTGTGCTGAGACTTGCTAGTCTCTTATCGATGTGGAAGACTATAATGTCTGGCAATTTGCTTTGACAACTTTTATAGGTCTTTTTGCTGTTATTTTGTGGATTGCAATGTTAAGTACTCTTATTTTTGTTATTTTTGCTGCTATGAAAACTATGTAATATGCTTCTACTGTGCAGGTGATTTACTTGCGCTTTTGAATGTTTCATCTGCTGAGGGTGTTCTGTTTACAACCTATGGCAAGTTGCAACCACCTCTTGGTAAACACAGGTTAAAGGTACTTTGTTGTCCTCAATTGTATGATTTTCTTTTCTGATTATAATGTATCTTCCATTGTTACGGCTATGGTTAATGATTTCAAATTTCTGAAATACATTGATTTATCAAACAAAAATTTGACTCTGTTTCTTTTTCTTTAGATTGTAGAGTTTATTTCAGTCTTACTCACTGTCGGCAGTGAAGCAGCAGAGAAGGAAGTAATTCGACTTGGAGCGGTGAAAAGAGTGTTGGATTTGTTCTTCGAGTAAGTTGGAAATTTCATTTCTTAGATGGTGATGTGCAGACTGCCATGCTAAATTTTGATGCAATTGTGTCTCAGGTATCCATACAACAATTTTTTGCATCACCATGTGGAGAATGTAATTCTCTCATGTTTGGAGAGCAAAAACTCTCAGCTTGCTGACCATCTTCTCAGTGAGTGTAACCTTATTGGGAGTATACTAGAAGCGGAAAAAGACTCCACATTAACTGCTGCTGATTCTGATAAGGTGAAGATACTGAATGGCTATTTGTCAGGGTTTGGCATTGTTATCTATTAACTTGGATTACGTGTGATGTGTTTAGCTTCAGCCTACAGTCCCTGCAGAGGGTAGAAAGCCACTCAGGATTGGAAGCATTGGTCATTTGACTCGTATCTCGAACAAACTTCTTCAGCTAGCTAATACCAACGTCGAAATTCAGTCACATTTGCAGGTATATCGCAATTCTGTTACTTTCGTTGCTTGCATGTGCACAAAATGGTTTGTTTATGGGACATGAAAAATTTCAATGTATTTCCTTACATTTGCTGTATTATTTCTATAGAAGGTCAGGTGGTCAAAAAAAAATTGTTCAGGGCTTTACCCCTGTTTTTGATGTCTCTCAAAGACATTTCCTTGATAGCTTGTTTGCATGTGAAATGTTGAAATAGATTCTAGCCTCGTAGGGTGCTGGTCTTTAGTATCAAACTCAAAATTCCTTTTGTACGTTTTTTATCAGGAAAATAGCAAATGGGTGGAGTGGCAGACAGATGTCCTATCAAAGCGTAATACATTGGAAAATGTCTATTCTTGGGCATGCGGGTATGTATTTTTTTCTCTTATCGGGAGTTTTCTGTTTTTAAAATAATGACCGAAAGTAGAGGTTATACTCAAAATAGTATCTTCTTATAGTAGTTTGTCACATTTGTTTAATCTGCTTTAATAGCAATCAAGATATATGATAAGTTAAATGTGATTGCACATTCCCAGTAGATGGCAATAAGAGCTTGCTTCTGGGAAGTTTCTTAGAGAATGATAAATGTTACAATGGAGGCAGTAGTAATGTATAGTACATAGATAATTCCATTCTCTGAATTCTCTTCTTTAACAGGAGGCCAACTTCGCTCCATGATCGTAATAGAGATAGCGATGATGATGATTACCATGATAGAGACTATGATGTGGCAGCCCTAGCAAACAACTTGAGCCAGGCCTTTAGATATGGAATTTACAGCAATGATGACATGGATGAGGTGATGTTCTTGTGTTCCCTTGTCATACCAGCTACTTTGTGATCTTTTTTTAATACGATCATAGATTTTTTTCCGCATACTTCAGTAAATCATCAAAGGTCATGGGTGTAGATTGTTGAGGCGAAGGAGGTAATCGATTCAGGAATTTTCTAGGAAAATAGTTTATTTTGCGCTGGTCTTTACTCCTGTTATAGTTCCTGAATTATGATGATACATAGACAAATCTGATGCAAGAGTGTATACAGTTTTGCTTAGCAAAAAAACCTTTATTTGGTGGATAGTTAAACCGTCAGTTCTTTCTCCAGCCATTGTACTTGAATGACCTCTGGATAGTTAGCATGCGATCTTCCTACCATCTTCTCTTCCTTTATTATCTTTAACTAGCCTGGAAATTGCTTGGATGAAGTTGTCAGTGCTTTTGATGTTTGTTGCATTCTTTTACTGAAGCTGGAAGAAGACTCCATGTTATGACATTTGTTCAACCATTGACATTTTTTATTTATTCACTGCAGGCCCAAGGCTCTATGGAACGCGATGATGAGGTATTATTAATCTTTTCCTTGTCTTTAGGAACTGAGACTTGACTTTCTAAAATCTTGGTCATATGACGCTAAACACAGCTCAAAACCTTTAGTGAGAAGATTTCATTTGTGGAACGATTAGGAACAGATTTTAGTTTATGTTATTTATTGCTGAGAGCTCGCTCATATTGTTTAGTGCGACTCCTGTGCATGTTCGTCTAAGCAGTCAAAATGAAAGCTTTATTGATTGTAGAGTACATATGAAAAGCTCTTATGAAGTCTGTGTTGCAGGATGTCTACTTTGATGATGAATCTGCAGAAGTCGTCATATCTTCCTTGCGCCTTGGAGATGATCAGGAGAGGTAATAGGTTATACTTTTCTTTTCTGGTAGAAATTAATTAATACCTATCTATCTGTTGATGCTCATCACAAACATGGTGTTTTTGTAGCGATTCTCTCTTCACAAATTCAAACTGGTTTGCTTTCGATGATGAAAAAGTTGCGAATGAGCAATCAGTGAGCTCAATGGCTTCCCCTTCACCCAATGCTGATGGAGATGGTGATGATGATGATGATGATGATGATGATGATGTCGTCATAGGTGAAGCCGATGATGACTTCAAAGACACTGCAGGCTCTTCCCCGCCTACTGATATGGAAACAGAGGATTATGCATCAAAGAATCCTTCTGAAAACCCGAGTGAACCAGAACCTGAAAAATCACCTGCTTGGGTTGAATGGAGAGAGACCTCTGAGTCCACTCCGCCTTCTTCTTCCAACCCAGATGAAGCTACCGTATTGCCCAATGGTGAGGTTCAAATCGACAAAGAGGATAATGGTGATGATACCGGTAAAAAATGTGCAGAGAATTCACCACCAGGGGCAAGTGGCGATGAAACCACAACCACGGAGAAGTCACCAGAGGCAAGTGGCGTTGCAACCGCTGAGAGCTCACCAGAGGTAAGTGGTGCTGAAGTAACCGAGATTTTAGGAGATTCCAGTACTGATGCGTCGAAACCAGCTGAATCGCATGAGGATGCTCAAAGCTCTGAACCTACAAGCCCACAGGAGGCAGAGAAGAACCAGGAAGCAGTTACCGCAGAAGCAGATGCCAAAGAAACCGAAAAGGCTGTCAAGGAACCAGAGAAGGTAGTGTGAGCTATTACACACAACCGGGTTCACTTTAACTAGTAAAACAAACTCCTGCTGATGCTTGGGTTTATATAGTTTGGTTAAGAGGCTTTTGTCTGTTTCTGGTACGATTTATTATTCTTTTTTTTTTCTTTCTTTGCCTTGTTCGTTTACTTTTCATTTGTATCATCCCTTTTTTTTTTCGACATTATTGTCGACCAAAATTTGGTACTAGCTTATCATGATTAGTTGAAGTTTGATCTCATCAAGTGTTGTAAAGTTGTTGCTCTTGAGCCATTCGATCCAGACTAGTGAAAGCTGTAGAAGATAAGTCTTGTTCTATAGCAGATCATTCCTCCAAAGCATGAAAAGCACGTAGATAAACACACAAAATGTAAATGATCATGAAAAATATCCAAAAATTTATAAATGAAAGCTTTATTAGTAAAAGCCAGAATCAAGGAAAGATGATGCATCGGAATATGGAAACCAACACTAGTTATGCAAATATATCATCAACTTATTAATGTAAAAGTAAAAAGTCTGCCAAGTATGGAAAGTTCAAAGATTTTTCAAAATGAAAACTAATATTAAGGTGATTTTCCAAAATTTCTCTCCAAATCTCCTTTCGAGTTTAGGGTTTTCTTCTTTTCACCAAGCTCCTCCCTATAATGTCGAACCCAAACCAGTCCGTCCGGGTACAGTACTACTTCTCAGTCTCTCAATTTCTCTCTATCTCTTTTTCAGTTGGCCATGATTTTCTGTGTAAATTTTGCAGACTTGCAAACTCAAAGTCGATTTAAAGTGTTGTACCGGTTGCCAAAAAAAAGCAAGCACAAGACTGCAGACTATCTCTGGTAAAAAAAATAAAAATGTCCAAAACTTATTAAACTAGGAGGAATCAATCATTCATGAGATTTTTTAAAAAACTTTGGTTTTCCAATGGAAACAGGTGTAAGCGCCGTGGAGTATAACAAAGAAAAAGGGCTCATGACGGTCACAGGTGACGTGGAACCAATGACTCTGGTTCGCAAACTTACAAGATGGGGCAGAAAAGCAGAGCTTGTCAGAGTGGATTTCCAGCTTGATGATGACGATCTGCTGAGTGATTCAGAAGACGACGAAGACGAAGACGAAGAAGAAGAATGGGATATTGATCCTAAACCCATGGAACGTGAAACCAAGAAGAAGAAGGGGATACTAAGAAAGTCTTCTCTTTTCGGATGTTTCGGCAGTAAAACATCAAATGTTGTGTTTCCTTATCCAAGGCAAAACCGAAGCCAGCAGAGCCCGTTTCCACATATGCAACCACAGCAACAAGGACATCCACATCCGATGATGCAACAACGACCACCACTCCGGATGATGAATCATCGACCAATGATGCAACAACATCCGATGATGTGGCAACAACAACCACAGGCTCAGATGATGTGGCAACAACAACCACAGGCTCAGATGATGATGATGCAACCACAAGGTCCGATGATGGGAGCAGCAATGCCAATGGCATACAATGGTAATAATATGTTCCAGCCAGGTCCACCACCACAAGCTCGACCTTATTTCATGAAAGATCTCAAATTCAACAATAGTCTGCATTACAAGTAGAGCTAGTGACTCTAACCCATTGTGATTATTTCCCACCTTAGACGACTAGTTTTTTACGTTGATTTTGTTCCCTTTGCTAATTAATAAGCAAAATAATACTTTTCTTTTGTGGACTAACATCTCCAAAGTGCTAGGCAAACTTTTAAACAACGAAAAACAGAAATTTTCTTAGTGTTTTAGACTCTCTCTGCATATCCCCCAAACCTGGTTCCATAGTTTTAACATTTGTATAAGACGAGCTTCGTTTATGTCAATAAAAACAAGAATCTGATTCAGATAACCCAAGCGATGAAACATAAAATCTGTGCCTATTGCTACTAGTACTTGTAGAATCTATCATCTCTTGGAGAATACTCGTCTGTTGCGCATCATGTTTTTCCACTTTAATGGCTGTTTTCATGGTCGCCCTCCAAATCTTTCAAGTATCCCATGAACATAAGAAACCCGAAAAGGAAGAATCCACCTGAAAAGCTCTCTCCACCGCCTCCGCCACCACCACCACCACCATCATCCCGAGGCGGGAACCCGCTCCCACCGTCATCAAGCTTTGGGGATTTATCCTTTCCTGATGTTCAACCAAAGGCTTTATTAGACTTGAAGATACCAATTAGAACAGAAACGCCATTAGGCACAGTCAGGACCAATCTGTTGAATCACCTTCAGGTCTCGGTTTTCCAACACGGATAAGAACCATATCAAGCCATATTCATGTCTTTCTACCTTAGCTAGATTCATAACAGATCTCATATATATATATATATATATATGGTCCTTAAGCCTTTCTTGTTTGTTTAGAAACATAAAACAAGATTTCGAGAAGGATGCAACAATTTACCAGGAGCTTGTGTGATTGTGCCTGATTCCCGAGTAACAGTCTGTGTTTGCCCTTGACTTTGACTGCATTTTGTGTTCTGCATAGAGAGAGCAAAAGGATCTTCTTGATGAAATAGCCAAATCATTAAGTTATCTCAACAGGAGTCAACACACTTTTAACATTAACATAGAAAGACATGAATATAGAACCTACCAGTGCAGAGTTACATGCAAAGCTGGGTCTTTTCTTCTTAGAGCCGAAACCAAATCCTTTCCTAACAGTGGCATGCACTGTGCCATTTCCAACAGCCTTGACAGAAGGCAATTTTCTCTGCTTCAACGGTTGGAGCTGCATAGAAACTCTCGTAGGATAATAACGCCCACCAACATATCCTGTCACAGACGAAGAAAGAGTCCAAAAGCTTGAACAATCGGACTAAGCAAGGATCTAATGCCACAAACACTAGGTGAGGAAACAAAAAAACTTCAATTCTCAGACATCAATAACAACAACAACTCACGAGCAATCCAGGCTTAACTTCAAAGCTGAGATCACCTGTACAATTTCACAGGATTTTCCAAGCAATCTTCCTCGATTACAAAATCAGTGCCCAGTAAGCAATCAAGAAACATAAACAGAACTAAGAAGCCAGGTTTCTGTTGACATTTACAGATGAATCCGAGAGTAAACGTAACATACCATTAGCCGGAACATGTTTAGAGCGAGGAGGGAGGTACACCAATGGTTGTGCACCAATACACAATGAAGGACTCATCACCGGCATATCTGCAAAAAGAATAAACAAACAAACCAAAGATCAAACCTTTAACCAATTTCACTCACAGGAGAAAACGCCTGACAAAAGGGGCAAATCAGCGAATCAATCTGTGGTAGCCAAAAACAAAAAAAAAGCGAAAATGAAATTCAGTTTTCCATAAAAGACGAAACCCAATAAGATATTTGCATCGAATTCGATAGGTGTTTGTCCAGAAGAATCAGAGAAAAGTAAAAGGAAAAAAAAAAATGAGATTTTGATGGCTCGTCGAAGTTTCTAGATCATAGAGGAAGAAAAGCAGATACTAAAGAAGAAGAAAAGATAGGATCGCGAATCGAACCTGAGAAGAACAAAAATAACGGGACTTTTCTAGGGTTTATGTAAAGTTCTCGCACAAATCAATTAAAGCCTTTTGCTTCTAATGCAAGAATTATAAATTGCTGAGAAGAAATAGAACACGGTGAGATGGAAAAACAATTCTCCATGTAGGTCGGTTTTTGAATATGATTAAAAATACGATTTTTTTTAGTTTATTTATTTATTTGGTCTTATTTTCGAAAGAATAATAAATTTAAAAAAAAAAAAAAAAACAGAAAATGTTGATCGGAAAATTAAAACCCTAATTTCAGCAGATCTTTCTTTCGGTATTCCAATTGAAAGCAACCGTGTGAATCAGAAGCTGAGTGTGGGAATTTCTAACCGGCGGCGATAATGCTTGGTGGATTGTACGGAGATCTTCCTCCGCCGACCGATGATGAGAAACCCAGCGGCAACTCCTCCGTCTGGTCAAGCAGTACCAAGATGGCTCCACCTACGCTACGCAAACCACCGGCGTTTGCTCCGACGCAAACAATCCTGAGACCTCAAAACAAGCCCAAGCCTATCGTGCCGCAGTACAAGGCTCCTCCTCCTTCTTCTTCTTCTTCCTCCTCTCAATCGGTGCTAACTCCGGCGAACGATGCGGCACCTTCGCAGCCGGCACTGGTTGGTGTGACTGCATCGGTGATTGAAGAGTACGATCCGGCGAGACCGAATAGTTACGAGGAGTACAGGAGGGAGAAGAAGAGGAAGGTGGTGGAAGCTGAGATGAAGCGAGAGCTGGATAAGAGACGACAGGAGGAAGAGGAAAGGGAGAAGAGAGAAAGAGAAGAGAGGGAGAAGGAAAGAGAAAGAGAAAGAGAGCGCGATTACAACAGCAGCGAGTCACGACTGAATATCTCCGGCGAGGAAGCGTGGAAGAGACGCGCGGCCATGAGTGGTGGCAGCGGGAAGCGAAGATCTACGTCTCCGCCGGGGAACGTGGACGGGTTTAGCATCGGAAAATCGGAGACGATTGGATTGGGAGTTGGGGCAGGTGGGCAGATGACAGCTGCGCAGAGGATGATGGCGAAGATGGGATGGAAACAAGGACAAGGGCTTGGGAAGTCAGAGCAAGGGATCACAACGCCATTGATGGCTAAGAAGACGGATCGTAGAGCTGGTGTGATTGTGAATGCTAGCGAGAACAAATCATCGGAGAAGAAGGCCAAGAGTGTGAATGTCAATGGAGAACCAACCAGGGTATTGCTACTAAGAAACATGGTATGCATTTCTCAAAAGCATCTCTTTCTTTAACTTGTGCTGGTTCTTGATTGTGCCTGCCACACTCGAATTTGGATGAGCGTGATGTGCCAAAAGCCAACTTAGAATTCATTCATTATCGAACTTGTTCTTCTTGTAAAAGGAGACACACTTTGCTAGAATGACTTTAGAACTGCTAAAAGTAAAACTTTAGGTGAGGATGATATGTGGTCTTAGTTTAGAAATGGGACTGCCTTTTAGAATACTGATGAAAAAGATGTCTGTGAGAACATGGAATTGAGTAATGGCTGCCACAGGACAGCAGGAGCTTTGTGATAGTTGGATTCGTCCAATCTATTATAAAATTAAAAAAGCTTTGGTGACGAGAATTCTTTTGTAGGTGGGAGCTCGTAGGTCGTAGCTCATCGGGTTACTTAGGTTTATGTTAGCCTAGTGAACTGCTGGGTTGTTATATAATTTAGGTTGCATATTCTTTGGAAACAACCTTTCAGCTCCAGAAGTTACAGTGACACTACCCCTCGAATAGTCAATTAGGTATTTGGGACTAGCCTAACTTGGGCCCTCAGGATTTGATTGCCAAATACCGTAGAGTTTCGATGTGGCATGTGATTGAAGGAAATTTTGGTTGGTTTTAGGATACTGTAACAACAACTGTCACGTCTTTTTCTAATTTTGTGAAACGTTTCTGGACTAGTATCGATTACCGTGGAAATATTGGTATGTGAATGCATCTTGATATCGATTATCAAAAACGTAGACATCACTCTTGTGATTCTGATTGTATGTAAACCATGACAAGTAGTTGTTATTTTTTCTAATCAACCGTTTTCTTTTGCGGCTCAAGGTTGGGCCAGGAGAAGTAGATGATGAGCTGGAAGACGAGGTGGGATCGGAGTGTGGCAAATACGGTACAGTGACTCGTGTACTGATATTCGAGATCACTGAACCTAACTTCCCTGTACACGAAGCAGTCCGAATCTTTGTTCAGTTTTCAAGGCCCGAGGAAACAACGAAAGCCCTTGTGGACCTCGATGGCCGCTTCTTTGGAGGAAGGACCGTGCGTGCAACGTTTTACGATGAAGAGAAATTCAGTAAAAACGAGTTGGCTCCAGTTCCAGGTGAAATCCCTGGCTATTAACAAAAAGTGATAGAGAGAAAGAAACGATAGAGATGGGGTTTAATATTTTTTATTACTTTACTTTGTAAAGCACTTAGAAACTTTTGGGATCTATCTGTTTATTGTTTGTGCCTCGTAATGATCAAGAAATGTTCCCTCTTTTTAATCATGTTTTGACCTTCGAAACGATTTTTGCATTTGAATTGATAGATTCAACAAACAAACAGGCGGCTTTGATTAGATTGTTGCAGGATAAATGTGAATCAAACTAAAAACTGTCCGACCCGACCCGATTCGTGCTAGTCAAAATTGGGCTAAGATAAAATGTTATGGTCCATTTAGCTCGATCCACAAAGCCTGATTTTGTGTGCAGAATCTTACTTTCGTAGAACCAGGCCCAAAAAGAAAAATGGAGACGTACCATCAGGATCTATTAACACAACTGTGGTGGTATCACACTATCGATGGACTGAAAGTAAGTTTTTTTTGACATTTGGCGATTAAATTTTGTTTATCTTAGTTGCTTGGTAAAACAAAATTTTATAACGATGAAGAATAATAGGCATAGTTGATGGATGAATTCGAAATTCATAAATCATAATGACATACCAGTTACCTTCAAATACAGTATTAGTATCAAATTGACCGACATGTTCACTTGTTAACCAAAAATTCACGCTCTCTTTTGGGATTCAACATACTAATTAATGATATTTTGCTTAAAACGCCATAAAACTGAATTAAGAATTGATGATATCCACCCATCCCACAAAATATGTGTTACCATTTACACCATGTTGTAATTATGTACGGGTCAATAAGTTTATTGTTTACAACTGTTAAAATTTGTCATTCAAAGATTCAAACAACATCGACATCATTTGTACGGATTAATTTGTCCATATTTATCATATACCGCTTAAAAGGTTAAAAACTTAAAACCAACAATGTCTCAACTAGTACTGTTAAAACGGGCTACTCGAGCCCATTTAGACCATACCCATTTAAACCAAAACCCGTTTAAACTATACCCATTTAGATCCGTTAAGTTTTAAGCCCG
>OVBJ01001813.1:0-23647 GCA_900406535.1 Noccaea bulbosa
AGGGATAACTTAAAAATTTTCAGGAATTGTTTCTGTTTTAATAGTATAGATAATCAATTTAAATGGTTAATTGGTTAAGTTTAATTAATTATTTCAGAATTATAATTAATTATTATTTTTTTTATTTAATTTTTGGAAATTATTTAATAATTATTTTGGAAGTATTTAATTTTGGAAGGTATTTAATAATTTGTGGAAATTATTTAAAAGACTTTAATCGTCGAGAAATTGCGTAAATGGCCTGTAGACAGAATGATCGTCTCATTGGGTATTTATGAAATACTCAGGCATCTTTTTGCCATGTGATGCAGGTAAAGGAAAAGTGTGATCGCGGAATCGGGCCCGATGAAGAGGATGATAGGAATTTATTTATTCTTTATTGAATTGTTTAAATTGTTAGAATTATTTATTCGATTGTTTTGCTTCCGCTGAATATTGTTGATTGAATTTATTATTTATATAAAGAACTCCGCTAGAATTGTTTTTTTTTTTTTTTAAAAACTTGGTTGTTTCATTTTTGTATCAGAGCCTAGACGGTTTTAGGACGTGCTAGGTTGATAGTCTTAGTATCATCTTCTTCGGGCTTCAGACGATTCCGCGGTGAGTTTTTGTGTGTTGATTCGGTTTTGGTTTTAGTATCTTATCTCTTTTCTGTTTTTAGTGAGATGGACGGTGTTGCGAGAGGTCGCTGTGTGAGAGGTCGCGGTGCTAGAGGCCGTGGTGATGGTCCAGCCGCTCGTGGGGACAGAGCAGCTCGGCGGGGTGGCAGAGGTGTTGCCCATGGGGGCAGAGTTGGATGCCGTGGAGGCCGGGGTCGTGGTCGTGGACAGCAGGCGGAGTCAGACGGGAGTGCATCGCTGAGTGTGGCGACTGCGTCAGTGACACAGTCAGTTCCGGTGTGGGCGTCGGTGGCGACGCGGGAGTCGGGGCTGCCCCGGTGGCGGGTGCTGCCCCAGCTCCGGGTCTAGGTGACCAGTTCATGGGGATCCTGACGCAGATCTTGGCAAGTCCTCCGCAGGCGGTTCCAGAGCAGGCGCCGGGTGTTCCTCCAGTGGCCGGGGCACAGCAGGGTGCCTGTTTTGTTGGTCAGCAGCAGGCTGCGGGTCCTGTGGGGCATCAGCAGGTTTTGTTCAGCCGGTGCGGCTTATGTTGGGCAGCATAGTGTTGCAGCTTTTGGGCATCCGCCTTATCTCTGTCCGGAGCAGGCTGACGAATGGAGGTCCCGAGTGGAGCGGAACTTCCAGTCGATCAGGTGTCCAGTGGAGTACCAGGTGGAGATAGTGATCCACTATCTGAGTGGTGATGCACATCTGTGGTGGCGGGCCGTAGTGGGGAGGAGAGCAGTCTGGACGTGGTCTGACTTCATGTTGGAGTTTGATGGCCAGTACTTTCCGTAGGAGGCTCGGGATCGGTTTTTGTTATGGTTCACGTCTTTGACGCAGGGTGACCGTACGGTGCACGAGTACACAGCAGATTTTAGCAGGCTCGTTGTGCATGCCGGTGTTGGCGCAGGTGGTGAGTGCGAGATACTTCAGAGGTTCCTTCAGGGGCTTCGTTCGAGTATCCGGCAGCAGTGTCGGGGTCGCGTGTTCGCCTCGAGGGCGGACTTAGTGGAGTTGGCGGCTTCGATTGAGGAGGATCAGTGTGAGCAGGTTGGTCCGATGACGGTGCCGTCTGCGATTGTTCTTGCTACCCAGCCTAGGGGCCACCAGCAACAGCCACAGCAGCGCCGAGGTTAAGAGTTTCGTTTTTGGTTCTGGCAAGGGCGGCAAGCCTGCGCAGTGCTAGAAGAGGAGTTGGGAGGAGGCTTCAGGAGTTAGCCGTTTCTTACGTGGTGCGTGTTTCAGGTGCGGGAGAATGGAGCACCGTCTTGCTAGTTGTCCCAAGAGGGAGGTGCCTCGAGAGGTTCCTCGGGATAGAGTGTGTTTCCAGTGTGGAGAGCCAGGACATTTCAGGCCGATGTGTCCCAAGTTGCAGGGTTTGACTGTTGCAGCGGTTCAACCAGTAGAGGCTAGACCAGTGAGTCAGATAGCGGCAGCGCAGTCAGATTGGTGCTGCACCGAGAGGATACTCTTCGGTGGAGACGGGCCAGACGAGTCAGGCCGGATCGATCACAGGTACATCTATTGACTCAGACTTCGTAATTCCATAAGTTTAAATTTGTGGTTGTTGCTTATTTGCAATATTTTGCCTGTGATAGTGTTAGCAGGGTCTCATAGTTTTGAATGTGTGGGGACCTTGTTAGTAGGTGGCGTTGAGTCACACGTGTTGTTCGATTTTAGAGCATCTAGTTGCTTCACTACTCCGGAGTGTGCCAAGAGGTATCCAGAGCGACGCTGGTGAGCGTTCGGGCATGGTTAAGGTGGCTGGAGGCGGTTTTCTGGCTACTTCGGGCCGTGCTAGTGGCGTCGATATTCAGATTGCGGGGCAGTCTATGCCGACAGATTTGGTTATTAGTCCGGTGGAGTTGTACGACGTCATTTTGGGGATTGCTACAGAGGCAGAGTTGTCTTTGAGCGTGATGGCGGGAGGTTAGTGTTTCAGGGAGTGAGACCGACTTCCCAGAGTTTAGTGATCGTGGCGATTCAGGCAGAGCAGTTGATGGAGCGAGGCTGCGAGGCCTATCTGGCGACGATCACTATGACGGAGCCCAGTGGTGAGGTGGCTATTGGGGATATTCAGGTTGTCCAGGATTTCGAGGATGTTTTTCAGTCATTGACGGGACTACCACCTCCTCGGTCAGATCCTTTCATGATTGAGTTAGAGCCGGGGACAGCGCCGATATCCAAAACACCTTACAGGATGGCTCCAGCTGAGTTGGCAGAGCTGAAGAAGCAGCTAGAGGACCTTTTGAGCAAAGGGTTCATCAGACCGAGTGTTTTGCCGTGGGGAGCTCCCGCGTTGTTTGTGAAGAAGAAGGATGGGAGTTTTCGGCTGTGTATCGATTACCGAGGGCTCAATCGAGTCACTGTGAAGAACAGGTACCCTCTCCCGAGGATTTATGAGTAGTTGGATCAATTGAGGGGTGCTACTTGGTTCTCCAAGATTGACTTGGCATCGGGTTATCATCAGATCCCGATAGACGATGCGGATGTCCGCAAGACTGCTTTCAGGATGAGATATGGGCATTTCGAGTTTGTGGTCATGCCTTTCGGTTTGACTAATGCACCAGCTGTATTTATGAGCTAGTTTGATGAACGACGTGTTCAGGGATTATTTGGATGTGTTCGTCATCATCTTCATCGATGATATCTTGGTTTACTCCAAGAGTCCTGAGGAGCATGGGGTTCACTTGAGGCTAATTCTGGAGAAGCTTCGAGATCAGAAGTTGTATGCTAAGTTGAGCAAGTGCAGTTTCTGGCAGCGAGAGATGAGATTTCTCGGGCACATTGTTTCTGCAGAGGGAGTTTCTGTAGATCCGGCGAAGATCGAGGCTATCAGGGATTGGCCTAAACCGAGTAGTGCTACCAATATCAGGAGTTTTCCTGGTTTAGCAGGTTATTACAGGAGATTCGAGGAGAGCCATTTATGTGCCATTGACTGGCAAGGATGTGCCATTTATTTGGTCGCCGGAGTGCGAGGAGAGCTTTGGGAAGCTCAAGGAGATGTTGACAACTACACCTGTTTTGGCATTACCCGAGCCGGGGAAGCCTTATGTATTCTACACAAATGCTTCAGGAGTTGGTATGGGTTGTGTGCTGAAGCAGGAGGGCAGAGTGATTGCCTATGCTTCGAGGCAGTTGCAGGGCAGTGAGCGCAACCGCCCTACGCATGATCTTGAGTTGGGTGCGGTGGTCTTTGCACTCAAGATTTGGAGATCTTACTTTTTAGGATAGTCAGTGAAGATCTACACAGATCACAAGAGTTTGTAGCACATCTTCACTCAGCCGATGCTGAATGCAAGACAGACACGCTGGGTTAAGTTTCTTGCAGATTTTGATGTGGATATTGTCTATCATCCAGGCAAGGCAAACCTAGTGGCAGATGCTTTGAGTCGACGGAGGTGTGATTCGGCTTTAGAGCAGGATGTGGAGGCCTTGGTGGGCGAGATTAACACTTTGCGTCTTTGTGCTATTTCGCAGGAGCCTTTGGGTTTAGAGGCAGTTGATCATGCAGATTTGTTTAGCAGGATCAGAGTGGCGCAGCAGAGTGATCAGAGTTTGATCTATGCGTCACATGTTCCGAGTTCCGAGTATCAGGTTTCTGAGAACAGGACTATCTTGGTTCGTGGTCAGGTTTGTGTACCCAAGGTGGAGGAGTTGAGACAGTAGATTCTTGGAGAGGCTCACTCGAGCAAGTTCTCGATTCATCCGGGGCGACCAAGATGCACCATGACCTCAAGAGGTATTATCATTGGGTCGGGATGAAGAGAGATGAGACAGATTGGGTTGCGAAGTGCAACACTTGTTCTTTGGTGAAGGCTGAGCATCAGGTTCTGGGTGGTCTTTTGCAGAGTTTACCCATTCCAGAGTGGAAATGGGACAGGATCACGATGGACTTCGTGGTTGGATTACCTGTTTCGAGGACTCATGATGCTATTTTTGTCATCGTTGATCAGTTGACCAAGCCAGCACATTTTCTGGCCATTAAGAAGATAGATGGAGCTGCTGTTTTGACTAAGAAGTTTGTGCGTGAGATAGAGAGGCTGCATAGAGTGCCAGCTAGTATTGTGTCTGATAGAGATCCGAGATTTACCTCAGAGTTTTGGAGGGCATTTCAGAGAGAGATGGGCACGCAGGTGCATTTGAGTACAGCGTATCATCCGCAGATATATGGGCAGTCAGAGAGGATTATCCAGACTTTGGAGGATTTACTGAGGATGTGTGTACAAGATTGGAGTGGTCATTGGGCAGATCATTTGAGCTTGGTTGAGTTTGCTTACAACAACAGCTTCCAGGCGAATATTGGCATGGCTCCTTTTGAGGCCTTGAATGGGAGGCCATGTAGGACACCTTTATGCTGGACCCCAGTGGGGGAGCGCAGCATTTATGGAGCTACTTATGTTCAGGAGACGACAGAGAAGGTTCGTGTTGTGAAGCTGAACATGAAGGAAGCTCATGATAGACAGAAGAGTTACGCAGATAGACGCAGACGAGAGCTTGAGTTTCAGGTTGGAGATAGAGTGTATCTCAATATGGCTATGTTGAGGGGTCCTAACAGATCTATAGAAGAGAACAAGCTGAGTCCGTGGTTTATGGGTCCGTTTCCGGTTGTGGAGCGAGTTGGACCATTGGCGTACAGGTTAGAGCTACCTCCGGTCATGAGAGCATTTCACAAGGTGTTTCATGTATCGATGTTGAGGACGTGTCTACACCCTTCTGAGGAGTTAGTGGCTAAGATTCCATAGGATCTTCAGCCAGATTTGACAGTTCCGGCAGTGCCTGTGAGGATCCTTCAGAGGAAGGACAAGGTTCTGCAGAACAAGAGGATACCGTTACTGAGAGTTTTGTGGTCTTGTGGTGGTGCTGAGGAGGAGACTTGGGAGCCAGAGGCAAAGATGAAGTTGAAGTTCAGGAAGTGGTTCGACAAGCAGGTCGAAGAGTGAGCTTCTTTCGTCTTNCTTTGTAACGGTTTACATTTTTATTTATGGAGTTCGGATGTTACACATTGTTGACCAGTTTGGGTCGAGAGACTATTTAATTTTATTGTTATAGACATTTAAGAATTTTTCTATAAGGGCTGGTTCGGATGTTACACATTGTTGACCAGTTTGGGTCGTGAGACTATTTAATCTTATTGTTATAGACATTTAAGAATTTTTCTCTATGGGCTGCGGTCCTGAATAACTCATTACACCTTTAGAGATATGGTTCTCTAGCATACTTACTTGATGCATGGGCGTCACTGTGAGTGGCTTACCTGATGCGTGAGCGTCAGTGTGAGTAGCTTATCTGGGAGGCGTGGGCCCCAGTATAAGCAGTGCCGGTCCATCTGGGAGGCTAGGGCCCCAGTTTGGGCGATTGCATACTTGTTTGAGAGCCTTGGGCCCAAATACAAGTGGTGTGATTTTTGGCTTATTTGGGAGGCTTGGGCCCCAAATAAGTGTTTGGATAATGAGTTAAGAGAAAAATGTCTTGAATGGTACGTATAACTTGGGATTTGGTGAGAGTCTCGGGGATCAATTGAGGATTCCAGTTTTGTGACCTTGCGAGGTCGGGTTTTCAGTCTTTGAGAGACGTTATGTGTTGAGATTCGATGATGAATCCTGTTTAGTGGGGGAGAATTGTAACATCCGCAAAGGTCATAATGGGTTTCTGGGCGTGGTGTCGACCGACACCAAGTGGGTGTCGAGCAACACCAAGTGGGTATCGAGCGACACCAAGTGGGTGTCGGTCGACACCAGAGGCTGTTCGGTCATTCAACTGATTAATTAAATTGGTTAATGATAACTGAATGATTTAATTTGGTAATCAGGGTTAATGAGAACAATCAATTTAAATGGTTAATTGGTTATGTTTAATTAATTATTTTGGAATTATAATTAATTAATATTATTATTTAATTTTTGAAAATTATTTAATAATTATTTTGGAGTTATTTAATTATGGAAAGTATTTAATAATTTGTGGAAATTATTTAAAAGACTTTAATCGTCTAGAAATTGCGTAAATGACATGTAGACAGAATGATCGTCTCACTGGGTATTTATGAAATACTCACGCATCTCTTTTTGCCATGTGATGCAGGTAAAGGAAATGTGTGATCGCGGAATCGGGCCCGAGGAAGAGGATGATAAGAATTTATTATTCTTTACTGAATTGCTTAAGTTGTTAGAATTATTTATTCGATTATTTTGCTTCCGCTGAATATTGTTGATTGAATTTATTATTTATTTAAAGACTTATGCTATAATTGTTTTAAAAAAAAAAAAGCTTGGTTGTTTCAAAAATTGTTGCAGAGCTTGAACGAGTAGTTACACTTAAACTTCAATTTTTCTTTTGTGTCATGTAGATTTTGTCTGATCAAATATGAATGAATTCAGTTTTTTTTTTTTTTTGTAATGCAGAAAGAACTTGAAAATAAGATAATGTAATATCAAAATATAAGAAAAATGTTATGATTCTTGTTGTTTGGCTTTTGAAAAAAATATACTTTCTAGTATTCTTAAGCTTTACAGAAGTAAATATAGAACATGGCCTCTATGTCTCGGTACTCTAGTACTCTGCATGATTGATAAGTGACACTAGCAGATAAGAAATCACACTCGGATTGACATAAAATTAAAATTAAAAATATACATTTGTGGCCTAGACCTAGCTACAATAGAAAAATATACATTCAGGCAAGTATTATGAGACATAGGATACAACTTGTAACTTACATAAAAAACTTGAAAACAGCACGAAGTAGACCTTATACATTGAAGCTCGTTGAGGTCGAGGGAACACATACGGTCCAGTCCATGTTAACCTCACTCGACATTCACGTTGGTTAATCTTACTCTGTCCTGGTCACCATGGACCAGACTCCTAGAAACTATTCCATTCTCGTCTCCACAAGATTTTGCGACAAACAATTTTGAATGAATGAAACGAGAATAATAAGAGTGAATGAAACGAGAATTAAACCAAGACATAGGAAACTAGCACATAAACATTGTTCCGTAAAGCAGATATGGATTAGACTGATCCACGAAGAGCAAACCATCTCCTAAGCAGGCCTTCCAGATCATGAGGGAAATTATATCGCAGTTACACAATTCTATTACGCATAGCTTTGTCGATAAGATGTTTTGTGGCCTGGACGGTGATGTTATTACTCCAGTGACGTTGCGCATTACGCTCCCTCCAAATGTGGTAGATTGAAATCTGGAATAAGAGGCGCAATAAAGTCGAGTCCATGACATGCAGCAGAACTGAGGAAAGCAAGAGTTTCCTCTCTGTTGGGAGTAGCTGACCCCGCAGCATGTTACCTGCTAAGTCCAGCCATACTGTGTAGGAGTAGGGACAAGCGAAAAAAGGTGGTCTCTAGTTTCGTTTCTTTCGCCATAGAGAAAACAGGATTGATCGAGCCCCCAAGCGCGCATTCGATCACCCGTTGACAGCCTGTTCCTCACTGCGAGCCACGCTATGAATGAACATAGCGGAACTGCTTGTGAAAACCAAATAACCTTTCTCAAAGGTACCTTACTTTGTCGCTTGCGTATCTACTCCCAAGTGCAGTATTACGAGAATTTGTCCCTATACTCTTCCTCTCTCTGTTTCCAGACGACAACATCATTCCCTAAACTTTTTCGAGGCACCGAACTGGCTCTGATCGTTGTGGCTAGTTCTGTGGGTATTAGACCTCTATGCCGACGCAGCCGCCAGCCTTCCTCAGAGGCAGCTTCAGCCTCAAGGGCCTGGCGATGAAGCCCAAAAAGACGAGTACCAGAATCACCGAGAATGTCCAACAGTTGACCTTGCTGTAACCAGTTGTCATGCCAAAAGAAAGCAGTCCTGCCATCTCGAATCTCAAATCAGATAAAAGAATATGCAAGGAGCGCAGCTTGAGCAATTTGCGCTAGGCCCAAGAGCCACTAGTGCCCTCCTTGGCCGTCCAAAAGGATTCATTTTTCAGTAGATTACATATCACCCAAGCAACCCATAAAGAACCAGAGGAGGAAAATAGCCGCCATATTAGACTTAAAGCAAAAACGTACGAGGGAAGAATCTCGAAGGCTCCTCACACCTAAACCTCCTTCCGCCTTCGGAACACACACGTCGTCCCAACAAACTTTCGCCTTATGAGTGTTGTGAGGTGATCCAGACCATAAAAAAGCATTGCACATACTTTCAATCATGTCGAGACAGCTCCTGGGAAGAATGAACGCAGAGCTTTAAAAGTTGACCGTGCTGGCAATGACCGACTTAATAAGTTGTAGACGACCAGCAAAAGAGAGGATCTTATGAGACCAAGAGATGAACCGAGTTCTGATTTGTCAATCAAAGGCTCATAATCCAGGGCTGTTTAGGTCTTGGTAGTAAGAGGCAGCCCGAGATAATGAATTGGCAATGTACCCACCGCTAAACCCACCTCCTCAGCTGCAGCAACAAGATCAGAAGCACAATGGCCAGCTGCAAATGGAGGATTGAGAATTATTGACATAAAGCCCCGATATCCCTGCAAAACTGCTCATAACGCCAAGGATACCTGTGAGGGAGCCATTAGTACCGTCTGTATAAACCAAGATATCATCTGCAAAACTAACATGGGTAAGCCCAACTTCCTCACACATCGGATGATACCCAAACAGTCCTGTGGCAGCAGCTCTGTTCAACATTTTGGAGAAAACATAGAGATACGTAGACAGGGAGCAGCCTTGCCTAATACTCCTTGCACTAGTGAATAACCCCTCAAGCCCTCGATTTACTGCAACTGAGAATGATGCAGTAGAAATACAGACATGTATCCAATTGATGAATTGAGATGGCAGACCCATTGCATGCAGAACATTCACAATAAAAGACCACCTGACAGTATCAAATGCCTTAGCAATGTCAAATTTTATAGCACAACGAGTAGAAACAGAAGGCTTATGATAGCCATTGACCAGTTCCAGGGCCAATAGAACGTTCTCAACCAGCAAACAGCCCTTGACGAACGCACTCTGATTAGGCTCAATAGCATCCGACATGATGAGTTTAAGGCGGTTTGCTAGGATTTTAATATAACCTTATACAAGAGATTGCAGCAAGCTACTGGCCGATAATCTTTCATTGTCTCAGCATTCTCATGTTTAGGGACCAGAGAAAAGATTGTTGCATTGACTCCACGAGGCATGAACCCGAACAAAAAGAAGGATTGAACCGCAGTTACAAAGTCCGCTCCTAGATTCGGCCAAGCAGCCACATAAAACTCCTTTGTATACCCATTTGGTCCAGAAACCTTATCATTAGGAAGAGAGAGCAACGCCTGCCTAATATCATCAGCTGTGATGGGTGCTATTAAAGAAGCCGACATAGTAGGAGAACAACGATAAGAGAGTAAATCCTGTAGATAATCCGGCATTGCAGTAACAGTTTCAGGCGACTGCGTTTGAAGAAAACGCTAAAAATGTAATACCGCCTCTCTCTTAATGTCGTCTGGTGAGGTGAATGTTGCACATGAGTCTGTCTTAAGCAGCGTATTGTGTTCATGGATGCTCGTGTCTGAGTTTCTCGATGAAAGAAAGCTGTATTCTGATCACCTGCCTCTAACCACTTGATTCGAGACATCTGCCTAAATTTTTTTTTCCTCAATTCCTACAAGATGGTGCCAGCGATCAGAAGCAGCAGAGGCAGCATCAAAGGTACTGGGTGACGGTGCTACAAGAGCTTGATTTTGAAGAGAGCATATGTTGTCAAAACCCTCTTTGGTACGCAACGGTATATTGCCGTAATGAGTTCGATTAAGTGCCCGGATCTCAAACTTCAACTATTTGAGATTCTTATGAAAAGACTCAAAGCTGCTCGTGAATGGTATAAAGGACCTGAGACTGCCCAATGCTGAGAAACCACTGGAAGAAACTGATCATGAACTGCCAGGAAATTAAAAAAAAAAAAAACGAAACGGTTTACGCACAGCATCAGTTGCTCAATATGAACTATACAGCGCGAGTGATCGGAGACACCACCAGCCTCAAAGTGCGCATAAGCCTGTGGAAAAGAGGTCAACCAGTCGCTATTGATCAGAGCTCGATCCAACTTCTTTCCAATTGGATCTTGCAATCGTTGATTCCACCCGTTGAAAAATTGGATCTTGCAATATCCGAGAGATTGCAGTCACAAATAAGACTCTGAAAATGATGCATACCAGATTGCCCTATGCGATAATCCAGTGATCGGGAATGCTCAGTGGAAACAAGAATCTCATTATAGTCCCCCATTAGTATCCAGGGAATAGAGAAGTGGCTACAGGCAGCTTGTGTTGCTCTGATTTCGTCCCAAAGCTGCACTCTTTCTGACTCAAGATTGGATGCATAAACAGCCGAGAACATAAACCATGTATTAGTAAGTGAGACATGAACTGCACAAGTGATGACTTGGCCACTCTTGTACATCAGGGTAATCTCTACACCATCTGTCCAACAAAACCAAATGCGCCCAAGGCGATGATGTTCATAGTTCGTGATAGCCTTCCACCCAGGGAGAGTAGAAGATAGAATGCTAGGAAACTCATCCGCAGCAACTCTTGTTTCCAATAGACAGCCAAAAAGCGGCTTGGTCCCAGTTCTTAAGCACCTCATGTTTGCGCGGCTTGTTGAACCCTAGCATGTTCCAAGAAAAAAAGGACGTCATAGCTTCTGAGAGGAAACTTTCTTGATCGCGGCCCCATTACCAAACTTCTTAATATCCTTGGCACGCATAAACGGTTTCCTAGGTGTTTTTGGACGAACCTTGGAGGCACCACCACCGTTACGCTTCAAGCTCTTATTAATTGTTGGAGCATTGTCTTTGTTCCACTCCTCAGATGACCCACCCTCTACTATTTCCTGCTCACACTCACGCTCCTCATCAGAAAGAGACGGATCAACCTCACCCTCCTCTAGATCACCAGTCTCGTCTCTACCAGCAAGAAGTTGATATCGGGATGGAGAAAGGTGTCCTGTAAGTCCTCCTTGTTGTTTTTTCATCAAATATGAAGACACCGTCAAAGCAGCAGAAGTCTTGATAGGCGATGATCGTCTATTTCAAGAAATAATATTCCAGCCTGGTCCCTCCTCATAGTCAAGATCAGATGTCTGTTTTGGATCCAAGGAAACACTGAGCTCTACATCCTTCTTTTTTCATCTAACTCCACTGGGGAGGTAAGCAATACAGGCACGTTAATGGGCACTCTTTGTTGGAGTTCTTCGAGAAGATCTGACACTACATCCTGTGCAGGAATACACACTTCATTTTCCACAGTGGCCACGCCACCACTGTTTTTCTTGAGTAGAACTACAGGTTTATGATGACAGTCCTTCAGTACATGTCCCCATTTATGACACAGGGAAACATCGCGGTGGCAACCACGGATACACCACACCCACATTAACATAAATACCATCCTGATCCTGAAACCGGATGTTCTCAACAAGAAGCTTATGCAGATCAACTTCGACCAACACCTTGGCTAAGTCCAGCCTCGTGCATCTCAAAGTATTAGGATGCAGCTTGACAAACTTACCAGTGGTAACTGACAAGAACTTTAAACCACGCTACGAATAGAGATGACTCGAACTCCCAGAAGATCAACCCACAATGGCATAGCAGACAAATCCGGCGGCGACTTGGCTGTTTCAGGCGACCAAATACTAACCACCAAGGGGACATCAGAGATATGCCAGTATCGACGCCGAGCAACACGCAACCGCATTGAGCATTCTCACTACGAAATAGAACAGAGTTCGTCTCAATAAACTGCACATCAATTCACGGGGAGGCTTTATCATGCGAGGACCAGAGATGATTCACTGTTGCATTCACCGTGCCCACATGAGGCGCATCACCAATGAATTAGCCGACGAGGAAGCATTTCCACAACGGATCTGAGTCGGCGAAAATCTCGTCTAGAACGGACAAGGACGCAACCCCATCGGTAAAATCAAAAACAGGCTGGACAGAGGCAGGGGGCAGAGCCGGATTGCGAGAGCCCGATGACCACGCAGAGGCATCACCCAGAGGAGGACTTGAGTCGGAAGAAGGCATACGCGGCAAAGGGGAAGATTCCGGCAGAGGCGGGAGCCTCATGGCAGGACGCGGATCCGGATTGCACGGGCCCAAGATCAACACAGAAGCATCAATCGGTGGGGCGATTGAAACAGGAGAAGGCGAACACAACAAAAGAGGAGACTCCAGAAGAGGCGTGAGCCCCATGGTGCCGGAGAGAGTACGGATTTCAGCGGCAATTTGGATTTCAGCGGCGATAGTTAAACCTTTTTTAACTTACCATTTATATGTTTTGAGTCTGGGACAAGATTGTCTAGAGTACTTACCACCTTGATGGATACAACTTCTGGGTTGTCGGGTGAGAGTATAGCTAAATCATATGAATGCATCGTTGGTCGCTGACGTTGACCTCCCAAGTTGTCTATAGGTTGAATAAGGGAACATGGTCACACGCGAGCGGACAAGAGTATAACCTTGAGGATGCTGTTTCTCGCTCCACTACTCAAGTACGTTAACTTTATCCATATCTTCTGAAACAAATTAATCCATTTATTTTCATTTTGAGTGATTTTCAGACAAATTGCACAAT
Source organism: Noccaea bulbosa (assembly GCA_900406535.1). NCBI lineage: Eukaryota > Viridiplantae > Streptophyta > Magnoliopsida > Brassicales > Brassicaceae > Noccaea > Noccaea bulbosa. Next base: position 13,201 of record OVBJ01001813.1, read on the forward strand.
TGATTTTTTTTTTTTTTGAATTACCAGGAGGTTCTGGGCCGATGTCCGTACATCCCTCCAGGTCCGGAACCACAGCATGTAAATTAGAGATGTCAACTTTATGATGTAATATTGGTTCCGTCCCAAACAGCACTCGATCCTGTGACCTCTAAGCTTTGCCTAGGTACCAGTCGAGTTATGGCTACTTGGTAAACTGCACAAATGTTACAAAATGTCTATTTTATATTAGTGCTATATAGAAACAACAGGAGAGTTGGTTTAATATTCTAAAAACTTTTTCTAATTTGAAAACTAACCCGTTTTAAAAAAACTTTGAAAACTAACTTTTTAATAAATGAAAAAGACAATAAAACCATTATTCAGCTTTTCCAAATTATAAAAAGAAAAATAATTTTTGTTAATAAAAGATTTATTAATTTTTAAATATCTTAAATTTCAAATAAATCAAAAACAACAATATCAGTTATTATCATCACTGATTTGAAATAACTTGCCATATTTCTTGTGATTCATCATAAAATTTTATGATTTCTTTTGCATTACTCAATATCCATAAACTCCAAAAAATTTCATAAATTTATAACAAAAAAAGACTCACGTTTTACTCTCTAAAAAAGTTTTGAAATATTTTAAAGTTAAACTCATGTTATTTATTTATCTTATATCATAAATTTCAAATCACATCTTCATAATATTTGTTTTTGATAAAGTTTTTATCTTAAGAATATATTCTGGGATTATAAATTTTTTTTTCAATTTCAATAATTAATTTTGCATTTTTTCTAAATCAATATTTTTTATCGCATGGACGCATACATTAAAATGACAAAGGAGCACTCTAAGTAGCTTAAGTCATTTGAGCTGACGAAAATCCCCCGTGCCGAGAACGCAGAATCCGACGCCCTCGCCGCCTTAGCCTCGACAACCGATTCGGCTTTACGGCGAACAATCCCCGTCGAAGTAATCGAGCAACCAAGCATCAAACTTCATAAATGAGCATTCATCATGGCAATATTTCAAGAAGACGAGTAGAACGAAGAATACGAGCCGATGACTCCCGAACCGGAAGAAGATCAATTTCGCCCATGGCAGGAAGAGATCAAAGATTATCTCGTCAATGGGACGGTTCCGGATAACCGTTGGGCAGCTCGTCGTTTACGCCGCAAAGCCACCTACTACTTCCTCCAAAATGGTGAATTGTTCTGGTGGACCGCAAATAAAGTCGTCCTATGATGTTGTGATGAGACGCAAGCCAAGAACGTGATGATCGAAACTCATGAAGGGGCAGGACGAAACCACGCCGGCGGAAGATCCCTCGCCTTTAAAATTAAGAAGCATGGCCTCTTCTGGCCCAAGATGATTGAAGACTGCGAGAACCACATTAAAAAATGCATTCCTTGTCAAAGGTACGCCCCGATCATTATGCGCTGGGCAATGGACATCGTCGGCCCTATGCCTCGATCCCGGCAATGCGCTTACCTCCTAATCATCATGGATTATTTCACCAAAATATTGGGTAGAAGCTAAAGCCTTCAAAAATCCTACTGCTCGCGACTTGCAAAACTTCATCTGACAATACATCGCAGCAAGCATCCGCGAGTTCTGCGCCAATTGGAAAATCAAGCTCGTATACTCCACGCCGAGATACCCCCAAGCGAATCGGCAGATGGAGGCGACAAACAAGACCATCGTCGGCGGCCTGAAAAAGAGACTCGAAAGCTACAAAGGAGCATGGGCAGATGAACTCGACGGAGTGCTTTGGTCTCATCGCACAACACTAAGGTCAGCATCAGGAGAAACCCCTTTCTCCCTATCTCACGGTTGCGAAGCATTAGCCCCCGCTGAGCTACATGTTGCAAACCTACGCCGATCTCTAATGCCCCAGAACCCAACATGAAATGACGAGGCCCTTTACGATAATCTCGTCCACGCCGAGGAGTTAAGAGATCGCGTCCTCTTGCGAATGCGGAACTACCAGCAGCGAGCAACAAGTTAATACGCCAAGAAGGTTCGCAACCACCGCTTCGCGCTACACGATCTTGTCCTGAAGAAAGTCAACGACTTTACCAAGCTCGAGCATGCAGACAAATTTGGCTTCAATTGGGAAGGGCCATATCGCATCACGAGAATCGTCAAACCAGGAGTTTACCAACTCGAAGAAGACGACGGAAGCATACTCCCTCGCTCGTGGAACTCTATGAACTTGCGAAAGTTCCATGCCTAGACGCGTAGCTTCACGTGTCGCCAAAAAAAAAAAAAGACATGTTCACTGCATGAACACTTGTAAAGAACTATGAATGGCTTGATCCCGGCAGGGGTACATAGGTAGCCTTTTCACCGAGGCGCAGCTATAACTTAATAAAAATAAAAAGCTGTTTTATTTCTTATTAATCCGCTTGCGCACATGCATCTTTTCTAAATCCTCGAAAGCATTTCGTCCCGGCAGAATATTCAACCATGAATTTCCTGTTTAATAGGTTAAAACAGACGTCTGAGTGTGCCTAGTGTACTCGGCAAAATCAAGAGTCATACAATTTCTTTAGCACTCGGTAAATTAATGAGTCTCAACGCCTCTGGAACTCGGCAGTATAATGAGTCCTTGTTTATAAGCTCGGCAAACAAAGGGAGTCTTAAACCTACTCTAAAAAACTCGCATAAAAGAGTAGTTTCAACGTTCTGGCCAAACGCTCTACCGCATCTCGCAATCTTTAGTGCACTGATCATCCACCATTCTTTAAGAATGAGCACTATAAGTCGAGAGCACGCATATCTCGCGCGACCCTAAGCCATATAGGCAAGAAACAATCGTTATCTCGTTAATTATATTCGACTTAGCAGTCGTAGGTATAATTCGAAATTCTAGACTTTGTCTCCCTTAAAAGCGCCACCGCAAACAGATCTAATAAGCATTGATTAGTGTCTCTAAAAAAATGAGAGCTCTGACGAGCTGCGTAACATCGCATCTCGTCATGACGTAATAGTGAGTAGCATCTCGTCACGACAAACTTGAACATGCCGAGTCACTTCCGCAAAGTTGAATCAGCTATCTAATGACGATTGGATATCTGATTCATCCCGCGAAATAGTGACATAGTGCATCTCATTACAGGATATATCTCAAAGAAAGATATTTCAAAAAGCATGAAATCATTAGCTATATCTGCGATATTCATCTCGCATAAAATTAAAAAGATGAGCATTCAAGGAAAGCAAATTTTTTAAGTTTAAATCCTACAAAACATATGGATTAAAACCCTCCCGGTCAATGTTGTTACATGATATATCCATATTTTACATGTTTTTACTTAATATTTATTTATGTTTTCAAGTATTTTCAATAAGGTTTTATGCCTTTAAAGGTAGTTTTCTTGTATTTGTTGGTTTTTGAGTCTTAACAGGTTAAAACATCAAAAAATATTCAAAAGGAGAAAAAGAGCCTCAAACCATGATTCATGCAAGTTTCCAAGTCAAGAGCCTCAACAATACTCCATTTGTCCGATTCTCGCATTTGGACAAAGTCGGAGCATCCGAAAGATGGCCACGGCCGGAGGTCTTCCCGACGTCCAAAAAACCATGACCTTGGTATTTCTGGATAGATATTCGAGTCATCCATCACGGCGAAGTAGAATGGAGCCATTTTGAGCAGACATGCGGTCTAGAAATATTTTCTCCCAAGACATGTCTGTCTGGCGAGGAAATGAAGCTCATGAAGACTTGGTGCCACAAACGGTCCGGGATTCCATGGCATGGACCTTGTCTCGACTTATCATAGGCCTAGCCTATTCTTGGTGATTTCTTTGGCCTTATCTCGAGTCCAGCTCACCGGAAATTTTCTTTTTCCGGCACACCATAAACGGTAAACCTAGCGATTTCCGACCTATAAATACTTGCTTTTAGTCTCTGACGGAGGAGAGCCGCGAGTGTCTTGTGCAAGAGAGTGAGTAGCCGTCAAGGAAGAGAAGCCCTAGGTGGTACGCAGTCCTAAAGGAAGGAGGCGCCACTCTACTCATTGAACTTGCACAAAACCTTCATTGTTTACATTTTACACAATACATGATTGATTTATGAATGCAGTAGTAACCTTGATACATAAGTTATTGATTATAAATCAACCTAAAGGTTTTATAGCCAAAGGTACATGTTTTATGCCTACCTTCTTTTTCCAAACTCTTAAAAGGTATTACTATGAAAATTCTAAAACCCGCGCGTAACATGGAATAACCTATAGTTCTGTTTTATACTATTACCCTATATATATGACCACGTTGAGTTCGACTATTTATTATTTAATGAGCTTTCTGGTTGAGAAATTGCGTTATTAATTGTGTTTTCATTTTCTTACTGCAAGAAAAAACTAACACGCCATAATCCTTTTTTTCTCTCACTATTATATGGTTGGAATACGAATCAAGGTGTGGAATGTCAACATTTACCCTTAGAGCATCTCCAATAGTTCATGCCATATTTCATTGCAAATGGCAAAAAATTTGCAATAGCATTAGAATTTTCTCCAATGGTTCATGCCATATTTTTGTTTTTAACTTATTATTAATTGCTAAAACTACATAATTTCTTCAAATTTTACAATTTGAATCAACTTTTTCTTGCAAAATCATCCACAATTATAATTTTTTAATTTTTTATTATTTATAATATTAAAAAAAAATATCACAGTACATAGAAAATATAAAAAACATAGATTTTAATTTAATCCTTTCCATTTGAATATTTTTCCATAAATGATCAATTAATGCATCTTGAAATGAAATATAAGCGTCGTTATCTTTGATTTTTCTAAAATGAGCAAAAAAATTTTGGAACTGAATGTTATCATCTCCGGCTTTGTCGACTTCTGAAAGTGTAGCTTCTCTTTCAACTTTAATTGGTGCTTTGAGATCATGCTCATCTTCGATTATCATGTTGTGTACTACTTTCTCTCTCGTCTATATACCAAGAGCGGAAAACACTAAGGCAGACAAGTTAGCACGGAGTGCTCGAGATCTACCTCATGATATGTATTTTGTAAACTCTGTTCAACCGGCTTGGATCCCCGAACCGCTTTACAACAGAGGCTGTCGACAAAAAAAAAAAATGTTGTGTAAAATTATACATGTACTCATAATGTCATGTAACACATTCTTGTTCCAAAAACGAATCGGTCCTTTCACGATAGCAAAACGTGATTGAAGAAATAATTTTTAATTTCAGTATTTTTAAAAATAATTTCTAAGTTTATTATGGTTATGTTATCACATTTTTTATTAAATAAATATTATTTATATTTTAGTAGTGTTATGACTATTTTCATATATTAATTAAATCATAATAAAAATAATTAAACTGTTAAATTAAAAATTTATCTATAAATTGAATGACTAATTTATAAATAAAAAGTTCATTGGCAAAATGACATACGGTATAATCTCATGCCAAATATAGAAGCAAAAATAACATGATGCAATTTTGCCATAGCATTTGCAATATCATTGGAGCAAATGCTATTGTAAAATAGCATATATGCCTCTTGGTGAAATAATATTATTCCATCGAGAAGACCGATTAATATTTTAATCTATATCAGTAATTTTTATTACCTTTTTCCGAACTCTTCGAACTATTCAGATGGGTTATAAAATTAGCAGGTTACCTCCTAATATGTAACTAGGGTTGAACCTGTGCCCTGCATGGGGTGATAGTTTCTGAATTTATAATTTTATTAAAAGATATCTATTAAACTATTTCAATATTTTATGCAATAAATTTTTTTCTTTGGTTTGATTATGTCTTCGTTTATAGTGTTGAAATTAAGCATTTTAAACCATTTTAAAAAAGGTAAACAAATTAAAGCCTTATCAGTAGTTATAAATTAAATATGATAAATAGATACATAAAATTCAAATGACTATACTATAATAAGATATATTTGTAAATGTTAACTTTTTGATTATGTTAAAATATTATATTTTTCTAAAAATAAAAAATTATAATATTCAAAATTTGAATTTAATCTAAAATATTTTATAATTATGATTAAATTAAAATATTTATTTATTCGTTATAATCCTATAATGTAACTGAAAGACCATATTAAATCGAGTAAAGTTTAATTTTTTTTATATTTAGATGCCTACTAAATGAATTTTTCTACTTATATGGTTGCACATAATGTAGATTTATTTTATAATAGATTTTGTAACCATCACTCAACAACATATCCGATGTAGAATTTTAACAGTTCTAGTATTTTTTGTATTTAAAAATTCAAATCATAACATATATATAAAAAAATACTACTTTTTTATATTGATGATACAAATTATTTTTTAAATAAAGTTAAACAGAGATAATAGGAAAAATATAATGATTTTAAAAATAATTAATATGGTAGAACTGAATTGAATATATTCCTTATTTAGTAATTTTCGTGATTACCAATTAAGGAAATAGAATAATTTTGTTTTAATTAATATTTAGTTTAATAAGACTTATTTTATTTTCTAATCATAGTATTATTTGTAATTAGGCTGTTGACAAAAAAAAAGTATTATTTGTAATTATTATAATAAATTAAATCTTATTATGTAAATAGCATTTCTTTTTAATATAGTAGGGATATTATTTTCTTAAAGACAAAAAGCCCAAAGGCCAAACCCAGAAATCGATTTGATACATATTCCATGTTATTTAATCAATTAATTTAATCGAACATTTCTGTCTCAAGTGCCCAAGCCCAACCCTCTCTGGCTCTCTCTTTGTCTGATTTTCCTTATCGCTTTCACAAACCCTCTCTTCCTCTTCCTCTTCCTCTTCCGCTGTAATCTCTGTGAAACCAGAAATGACTTCTTCATTAGTAACCTCAAGCTTAAAGTCTTTAGCTATGGCGGAATCATCATCGTCGACCCTTTTCTCTCTTCCTTCAATCTTCAACATCTCTTCCTCCAAACCTCGCCGCTCCAGTCTTCCCCTTCTTACACGACCCATTAACCTCCCTCTCTCTCTCAAATCAAGAACTCACCATAATCTATCTCCTCTCGTTACCTTTGTTTCCCAAACTTCGGATTATGCGGAGGAAGAAGGTGAGGATGCTTCCGTCGCCGTTGAGGAAGCCAAGTTGTGGGATGGAGAAGAAGAAGAAGAAGAAGAAGACACGAGTGGGACTGAAGAAGACGGTGGTGGATTTCATGAGCCACCGGAAGAGGCTAAACTGTTCGTCGGAAACTTGCCGTACGATGTTGATAGCAAGGCTTTGGCTATGCTCTTTGAGCAAGCTGGTACAGTTGAGATTTCAGAGGTATAAGTTCTTATGTCAATCTCAGTTATTTTTTTAACACTGAATCCAAATGGTATAAGAATAGTGGAACTAATGTCTTCTTTTAGCATTGCTACTTCTTGAGAAAGTTTTCAAATTTCGGTTTATGTGAATGCCATTTCTTGAACTAATAATGTCTTCTTTAGCGTTGCTACTTCTTGTTCTTTAGAAAGTCTTCAAATTTCTGTTATGTGAATCTCATTTCTTGAGAAAGTTTTCAAATATCTGTTAGTTGAATCTCATTTCTTGAATTGAATCCAAATGGTTGAGAATCAGTTTAACTAATGGCTTCTTTAGCGTTGCTACGTCTTGTGAATATTGTCTGAGTTTAGTGTCTTACTGACTTAAATTCATAGATTGTTGGTTTCATGGTGTTCGCTTTGATGGAATCTGATTGTGTAGGTTATATACAATAGAGACACAGACCAGAGTCGCGGGTTCGGTTTTGTAACAATGAGTACCTTTGAGGAAGCAGAAAAAGCCGTTGAGAAATTCAACCGCTATGTAAGCCAATTTAATAAACTTTCTTCTTGTTACTCACTTGTGAGCCATTTGGATATTAGTTAAAGATGGTTTGTTTGATTCACTACTACATCAGGAAGTGAATGGGAGGCTTTTGACTGTGAACAGAGCAGCTCCTAGAGGATCAAGACCGGAACGCGAACCTCGTGTATACGAATCTGCGTTTAGGATCTATGTTGGGAACCTGCCGTGGGATGTAGACAACGGTTGTCTTGAACAAGTGTTCAGCGAGCACGGGAAAGTAGTCGAAGCTCGGGTTGTTTACGACAGAGAGACGGGTCGTTCACGTGGGTTCGGGTTTGTTACAATGTCTAACGAAACCGAAGTCAATGACGCCATTGGTGCTCTTGATGGACAGGTAAAAGAAGAAAAGTACATTCTCTTGACTTCAGAATTTGTTACCTTTTCTTCCTCAATTGTATTGCATCTTTTGCTCTCTTTGTTTGCAGAATTTGGAAGGCAGAGCAATTAGAGTGAGCGTTGCTGAGGAACGACCAAGGCGTGGATTTTGAAATCTGAAATGCTTCTCTCTTTCATTTTCCTTAGCACATTCATAAACATCTTTTCTTTATTACTTGTCATCAAACATATACACAACCACTTTTATATCTATCTACACTAAGACGTGGGGAAAGAAGAGTTTGTTGTTTTCTTGTTTCTTCTTCTTCAAAAGCCTCCTATCTGTTCTTCACGGCTAGTAAGAGGCACGTACCTCACCGAGGTTTCGGTGTGTAGCTTAACGGAACCATCCTCGCTTTTATCGATCACCTTCAGCTCTTGAAAATAAGTTCCTACCGGAATCACCATCCTCCCGCCGGGTTTTAGCTGGTCCAAAAGCGCCCGAGGGACTTCTGACGCCGCTGCTCCTACATGTATCGCATCGTACGGCGCAAACTCTTCCCAACCTTCTCTTCCATCTGTCATAATAAGAGTAAAGCTCTCAAGTCTTTCACTATGTATCCATGAGGCTGAAACATACAATGTGTGTGTACATAGTATATACTAGAACCTGAACATGACCCAAATAACTAAACCGGTTTCTATATCTATAAACTCTAAACCCTAAACCCGATAAAACCCGAATTTTTTTTTTGATAAAACCCTAAAAAAACCCGAACTGGAATTCAAAAATACGCAGACGGTTTCCATATATCTAAACCGGTTTCCACATATATAAACCGGAAAATCCAAGACCCAAAAAAAAAATAACGAAACCCAAATTCTCAGACCTAGTACATACCACCAACATGTAAAGAGAGAGATCCTTTCTTAAGCAAAGAACCCGCGACACTCTTTTCGATGTTCTTGATCGACAAATCAACCAGCTCAGGGATATGATCCACGCCAACGGCACGGCCTTCGGGTCCAACCATGAGAGCAAAACAGCCGGTTAAGTAACCGGTTCCTACAAAGACGACGAAGCTCATTGACTGATATCCCAAAAAAAAAATTTCAAAAACCTTCATGATGATGAGTACTTGTTTTCAAGAACCTGAACCAACGTCCAAAGCGCGCATCCCGGGCTTAAGCTTGTCTTCCAAGAGCTGCAAGCACGTGGCGTGCATATGCGGCGCGGAGATTGTGGCATTGTAACCAATGGGAACGGGAGTATCTGCATAAGCTGGAGATCCGACTGGCACAAAGAGACCTCTATCTAACGCCTCCATAGTCTCAGCTACTTTCTTCGATGATATCACACCGAATCGCTTCAGATTCTCCACCATTGATTTCTTCCCACTCGATCCAGACTGCTAACAATTCATTAGATAAGGCAAATTCTTAAGAGTTTGCAATCAAATTACAAAATTGATACCTCTGGCGAAACTGAATAATCAGATTCCAGAGTTTCGAGACAGATCGAATCGGTGGAATCAGAGGAATCATATATCTCAGCGGATACAAGCAAACACAAAATTAGTAAACTGAAGCAGAGGTTCATGGCGAGAGAGGAGGGGGATTAGCGAACCTCCATGCGGAAGAAAGGAAAACGGAAGGCGGTGAAGAGAGAGAGATTGAGAAACGGAGCAGAACCGTGGCGGTGGTGGAGAGGTGCGAAGGTTAAGGAGACGAGTCTGCGTGGCGCACAAGAGTACTGGTGACCATATGCTGCTGTTAATGTTGGGTATAAAACCTGAGCTCGCATTTTTTTTGTTTTTTCCGAATTATTATTCTAGTTTCTTCTTTCAAGATCTTCTTGTTCGGTGTGCGGTTCATTCTCTAGAGCCTGGAGTCATTTGTTGCCATGTGTCTTCGTGTGATTTTTTTTTTTTTGTGGAAAACAAATGTGAATAGACTTTTATGGGCCCGATACGGTGACATTATCATATTCACCCAAGAACGATCATTTTTTTTTTTTCTTTTCACTCCGGTCTATTGACTCTATTCATCTACGGTAGATAGCTTCCGGCTTTGATCATGTTCATGAATTTTTTTTTTTTACATATTTCGCTTTGTTGTAAATTTTAGGGTGAATTTGCTCGATAGCCATATTGGCATCCTTAATTAACTTTATATCCATATGAGAATGAAAATAGAATAAGTAGCCATCGTAAATTTTTTTGGACAAAATTACCCCAACCAAGATAGTATAGTTAATTATAAAATAGTATAGTAAAC